>JAOYSI010070937.1:0-22173 GCA_025775065.1 Hiodon alosoides
AAGTATATATATATATTACGTTGTACTTATATATATATATATATATAAGTACAACGTAAAAACAACATTGGTGAAACCTGTATTTCCATATGTTTATTGTTAGCCGTACGGACTTTGGGTTGGGTCTATCACATTATTGATAATTTTGTTTCTCTAAATTGATTTGTTTATTGGTGAATAATTTAGAAGCCCTGGTATCCTCTACCTATCTCTGTCATATTTACGCTATCATAATTTTTCATCCATTCATCTCAAATATAAGAACTAAATCATCTTCAAATTCAGGTTCTTGTTACATCAGTCAGAAGTTGTCCCAAGTGAAGTGTAATTTATAACTGCCTTTGTTTAGCATTAACAATATCCTCCGCAAGTAATGCACTGGAGTTCTAATAGTTTACCACTCTGTCCGAAATTGCACTGGATGAATCTGGCTGGAGACGTCACTCCTCCCATCAGGGCACTTTGGAGGCCTGCGTGATATTCAGGTGGCTGAGTGCCTACTGTGTCCCGAGTGTTGGGGCTAAAATACAAAGCCCCTTGTACATCTCCCTGTTGCTAGGGGACATCTTCACTTAGTTTGAGTTGCTAGGCTGCTTATTCCCTCCCGTTAAGTGGAAACACTCTCTCCTTCGTCCTAGCCCCACATTCCTCCCTCCCTTTTTTAACTAAAATAACTTTCTCTACCGTCTGTTGCTGCTCATACTGGTCCATTGTTGCTAGGCAACAAATCAGAACCCACAGAAGTTACGTTATGTTATATATATATATATTTACATGCACACACATATATACGCTTTCTCTACCAATAATCTTCATAATATATTCAACTATTTAATGCTCGTAAATAGAACTGTCAAGACTTCCGCAAATCAGCTCAAATCTGAATCTAGAAGAGCAGATTTCCATTTACCCCAGCTATACACTTTCTCTCTATATATTTATGCATGTCATTTGACAGTGGAATCAACAGGGCTATAGTAGTACAGGCCCACCAGTTGAACACTTCCTCAAAAATCAGTTGTGTATTACAGGTAAACATTGGATGTTCAGCATATAAAGCAATTAAAAAGAAACATCCAGGGAAAAAAACAACAATGACTTAACAGGATGTATAAAAAGGTCTGAACGAGATTATGCCGGAGATTTGAATAGCATTGAAACAAACAAACGCTTTTTTGAAGAATTTAATAAAGTAATATTTTCTATTGGAAGGTTTTACTAATGAGACCAATGAAATAATCTTTAGTTGCAAGAAACTTCACATTCAGAAATCAGAAAGAGCTTTATTGCCTGGTACTTTTTACACGTACAAGGAATTTGCTCTGGTAACTAGGTGCCAAACATAAACATAAAGTAACCTAAAGTTAACTTCTGTTGACAAACATCCGTTTTAATTAAAGATCATCATATAATTGGCTAATCATTGTTTGCACATGATTTCCAGTCATTATCCAAAGCTGCTTATCGAGCAGGCTCAGAGTAAAATGCAATTTCGTAACTTCTGTTTGAGGAGAACAAAATCAAGTTTGAATTGACCTAATGCTTGAAACTGCAAAACTGTCCAACAAAACCCTAAAAATTGTGCAAGATATTACATTTAGATTCTCAGACACCAGAAAAACAAAATCTCAGTGTATAGCCTCACATTTTGTTCCAATTTAAGTCATATTAAGGAATATTGTTGACATTGAGTACTGAGAGAAATTGTTGAATAAACTCAACACACACACACACACAAAAACAAAACAGTGGAAAAATGAAACAACATCAAGTCTACTTTAGATGATATTAAAGGGTATAAAAAGGCCGTCTGCATCTGTATATGGAGTTCAGTCAGTTGTCAATGAAAGGAACATAAAAACAGTGAGTCTAAAGGCAAGTTGACGCCTATAAAATAACTGCCCCACTCCTCGTCAAAGTTAATCAAAAACAAATCGATAAAAGGCTTTACAGACTAATCTGCTCAGACGTTTATCCAATAATATGTGGATAACCTAATTCCATGCCTATTACATGGATTTTTAAACTTCCTATTCCTTCCTTATCCATTTCTCCATCATAATTCTACCCACACATCCTTGGCCTACTGCTTCTGCGGTGCAGTGGATCTCGGGAGATCCTTTGGGCTAACCAGGAAATTTGTGAATCATGTACAGGCCTGGTTTAATAGCCATTGCTCAGGCTCATGTTTAAGGCCATGTTTCAATCTATGCTTTTCTTCCTGGTTGGTTATTGTCTTTTTCCAAGCTGCTGAGCAGTGATGCCTCCTCTGACATTTGAGTTCATCTTTAAAGCATGAGACCTTGAAATCAAAGGTTTAAGATATTGGAGTCCTGGAATCAGTCTTGGAGATTATTAAATATAAATGGCTGATTGCTATGGCCCTACCTATATCAGGGGTTATGGAAGCGGGGTTGAATGTTAATTTAATTTCAAATTCAAGAGGTTCCTAAAGTCAAGTGCTTAGTAGATGCCTCTATGCAGCTCACAATCGACACTGATCCACTTGTACAGCTGGATATTTAATGAAGCGATTCAGGTTAAGTACAAGGATAAAGCAGGTTACAAGCATGACTACTCTTTACAACAAAAACGCACTTCAACACTGAGGAGGTTTGGAGACTGAAGGGAACACTGGCATGATACATTGTCCCCTTAAGGTCCCCTCGCAGCAGAAGTTTCCCTCGAACTACAGGTTCCATTAAGGGGTTCTCAGTGAAACCCAATTAGTGAAGTCAAGACAATTGCCTTTAATCTTTAATTACTGAGATATTTCTATTTGATGGCATTACTTGCGTATTAGGTCAGGCCGTTTACAGGGTTAAGGGCATTGAAACCTGCAGGTGTTCCTTACTGAGTAAACCACAAGACCTCCGATAGGGAACGTTTACCGGATAGATTAAGTGATATTTAAATGTCACACTTCAATAAAAATAGCGAGCCTGCCTCCTCCCATGCATTAATCTCTGGGAAAATAACAGCGGTTACATAAAATTGTGGCTTCACTTTGCGCTTTAGATAGATTTATGGCATTACCGTTTCTTTCATTTGTCAATTTATCTTTCATTTCCCTCCCACACGTTCAATAATACAGCACACAGATATTTTCTCAGTTCCGTCCTCTACGGTCTTCTCAGCTTCATTTAAACTCGTAACTTGCACAGTCAGTTCTTCTGTTAGGTTGTTGTTTGCACAAACTTTGAAAAATTGGATTTCCGATAAAATAAACTCAGTTTAACTAATTGAAAATGGAGAACACCTATCATAAAAACCTAACATACGCAAGGTAATTTACCCCCTTTTATTACATGACATCTCCTCTCTTTAGGGGTCACACAGGTCCTGCACCCACTTTAAACTTAACGGAAAGAAGGTGCATGTTATATTTAAGTAGCTCTTCCAAATATATGTCTAGGAAAAATAAGAGGTCGAGCCCAGTATATTTAGCAGTTTTTGTGTGTGTAGATTGTCTAGATGTTTAATATTCGTTGTTTGAGTGTATTATTTCGTGTATGTAGCGGCTTACATATTGATTGAAACGAAACAAGTACATTAAAAGCATTGTCTTGCGTGGCTTCATTAATTAAACCGTTTGACAAGATGAAATTCACAGCGCTCTCCTTCGCCGCGTCGGCAGGGCGTCGATGTGGCACTTCGGCGTGTCGCGCGCTCAAAGCCATTCGAGAACTCCCCCAGAGGAGGAGTTGGTGGTGTGTTCCAGGGGAAAATTCGGGGTCCGTTTAAAAAGGAAGCATTGGTTTTGAATAAGAGAACATGCGAGCACAGGTGGCTACACTCTTCCCTAGATGCTAGCACTTTTTTTTTTTAATCACTCCACACGACATGCCCAAAGGGATTCGTTCAAGACTGAGCTGCATGGTATTATTTCCTGTACGAAATATGTCAATTTGCATTCTCTTTTATGCTCAGTTGTTATGTGTATTGAATACAGTGCGTTTAACGTGATACTTTATTCAAAGTTTCATTGAAGAGAAAAAAGTAGCCTATTACAGCAATTGTTGTTTTACGCACTTCCAAAAAAAAAAAAACCCTATTTAACCTTAAAGTTCGTATTGTTACCGGAATTAACGCTCCTATTTGTTTTTGTCTTTTGTCTACTTTTTCCAAACAAAGTTTACCTAAAGACCAGATATTTTCTTTTGTCTGAGGAATCTTGTGCAGTGCTGAAAGATGAACAGCACATTATTCAACCAGACTGTCCTGACGCACGGCATCCTCTTCAACCGGAGCCACGAGATAGCAGGCACTCTGGTCGGTTGTTGCAACGGGAGCGCCATAGCCACGAGTGACGGCGCATCCCTGGTGCTGCCTCCGGACGAGCGGAAACTCTTCGTTACGCGTATGGTTCAAATTGCCGTGCTCTGCGTCCTCTCGCTGACGGTCATTTTTGGAATCTTCTTTCTCGGCTGCAACCTCATGATCAAATCGGAGAGCATGATAAACTTTCTCGTTAAAGAGCGGAGGCCATCCAGAGACGTGGAAGCGGTCATCGTCGGGCTGAACTAAACGCTTGCGGTCAAGGGTGCATGCTAGGATGTTGATGTCGGACCGTTTGTGGTCCCAGGGCGGTGTGATATATGCAAAATATTTCATTTTCAGACATGAAAATATTTACGTTGCCAACGAAGATTGTAAAAGTTGCGACAAAATTGTCATTCCTCCCAGAGGAAAGTTTGTTCGCACTGGGAAAAAAATGAATGTATTATTCTTCTACGTTTTTACGTGCTCTTTCAGATAAGAAACATTTTGTTTTTGTTTCTATTCGGGGGAGGGTGGTGGTTAAATGCAACCTTTAAAAAAAAAATCCCTTTATTTATAGTTTACTCTATATGGGATAAAGAAATATTTTATTGTTATTAATGTTTGCTGTTATTTATCTAAGAAAACATTTCTATATTCTAGAAACTTACGCATGCATATTTTGTGCATAGACACTAAATACGTCTAACAGTATAGAAGTGGATATATTATGAAAATGTCAGATTTTTTAATGTTTTCATTTTAAAATGCACGCTCGGAGAACTATACCCAAGTGGTTGGGAATGCGCATGTATGTCAATCAAGGTTGTTACTTTTGCACTTCTGTCAAGGAAGATTTTCCTAAGAAAAGCATACATGGTGCTTGTTTGTTTACGGTGAATCTGAACTCACAGTTTTTTGCACTTTTATGAACTTCCAAATGCTGCATGATGACTTTGTATGACAAAGAAACTTAAATGATATGTCCACATCGAATTAAAAAAATTAAACGAATTTTTAAGTCAATACTGGGAAGTCAATACTTTCTTAGTCTTAGCCGATCTATGTTTGCCTATAAACCCCATAGTAAATGAGGCAGGCGTGGGTGTGACCATAGAACGGTAAGTGACCCCTTTGTTTTAATATTTCTGATTTCACTTGCCTTATAGAACTACATAACTATGTTTGATGCAGCAAATGTGGCTAGAATATTTTCGCTATTACTAATACTGAAAATTATCATTCTGAAAAAGTGCTTTATAACGTGCGTCAGTCCCTGGAGACTTGTAGATTTGGTATAGAACTCTTTGGTCGTATCTGAGCTCCAGCAGAATTAGTTAATAAGTTAAGTAAGAACCTCCTTGCTAAAGATTGTATATGAGGGCACAGTTTTTACACACATAAACTGTCGTTCATGCAGCTATATCGACATATAATTTATATAACATATAACATGTAACTGTTTCAGTATTTACGAACATAAACATTTAAAAGGAATTATATTCCGGAGGATCCCGTTGCTGAAATCTAAGAAGAAATTTTTATCGGTGAGCCGTCTTCACACGGATGGGTTTTCGGATCACATTATCATAAAATCTTCTATTGAAGGCTAGCTATTTCAATTATTTAGTGATGAACTGACTCGTCAAAGGAGAACACTGGAGGTCCTCGCAAAGTGTCGCTCTTTTGCACACGCACGGTAACTCATGATTTATTTAATGAACTCCGGCTCTGAGGCATAAACGTGGCGCCTGTGCCTGGCGCGCCTCTTGGCTTTAATACGTTGAGCAGCCATAGGGCCCTTGAAGTAAATAATAAACTTGAATCTCGATTTAAAAAAAAAATTATGTCACTTTAAAACAATAGGTGCAACAGGACTTAAGGTTTGCAAATATGGCCACCTGGAGCCAGTGATCAGGTCTCCTGCAACAAATTCAGGGCTTTTGGTACAGTGGGTTTAACGTCATTGATTGGAAGCTGAGTGTCTTGTCCCTGAAAATGTCACCTGTCTAATATCGCTTTGGGCTATACGCCATCTACTTCTATTGAACTGAGACTTAAGAATGCTGGAGAACGATGCTTACTCGTTGCCATGGTTGCTGTTAGCATTTAGGGGTAACGAGTATGATGGGGCTCATTTGTTATGTCCAAGGAAAGATAAATCTCCTGGAATGTGGTGAGAGGTTGTTAAGTTTTTTGGCATGGGAGGCTAAAATGTCTATTACCACAAGTTGCGTGCATTGAAAGACCTTCGCCGTATTGAACATGCTGGTGAAAATAGTAGACCTAAAAGGCAGGGCACACATTAATAACTTATTCACAACACAGATAAGGTGCTCTCCATGGTGACTTAGATACTTTGATACAAAAGATACACAATTTCTAATATAAGTAAGACAGTTTTAAGATAAAAGAATCATTCTATCAGCTTCTGTAAAAGATTGCCAAAGTACTCGCATGCATTCAAGCCTCCTCCTGTGCCGTCTCTCTCGTATAGAACACAGGGTGCGTCGAGGCTTAAAATGTCCACGGACTGCTCTACGATAAAGGTTCAACTAAGTCTTTAATTTGATTACCGTATGTAATATGCAGTCAATCAGAGCCTTATCCAAGGTACGATTGGTAATGATGGTGAAATTAAAGACTCAAAGTGCTGAAAGCTTTCGCCTACGCACCTGATATTTAAAGGTTATTTATTTCTTTATCTTTGCAACAAGGCCTTTGTAATATCATTAGGGTGTTTTTATTTTATTTTCTTTTGTCAAAGCTAACCAGAGTAATGAGATGGTCCTGAAGGTCGGGATGGTGCAATTGAGACTCCATTAGGGACAGACTGTTTCCCTGGTGAAATTCCTACGCCTGTGTGTGGCCTGGTCTAATAACTGTGCCATTACCGGGGAAAATCAGCGGTAATATCAGCAACCGTGTCCCAGAAAAACTGTCATCAAGCTAAAACTATAGTACGCCTGTGAGATGCTAACAAAGGCAACAGCCAGTCACATACGGTTGAATACGACACGTCTCTGAAATTATTTATAACAAATCAGGTTGTGAGGGGCTGTTGGCCATCTATTTTACCATGCCATAAATACAACACGACAATCTTGTTATGTAATCTCCATACTGCACTGAACTCATGGAGTTTGTTTGCAATTCACCAGGATTTATGCATACATTTGCATGGCATCATAAATGTTTACCTGTCTTTAATACAAAGACAAAGTTTTAAGAAAAGGTGCAGATTGGTAAGGGTGAATGAGACAACCGTGGGATTTTCTGTGCTTCTGAGTAAGCAGACTAAGAAGATATTGCTTTTTCCAGTTCTCAAATTCCTTTATATTTGGCAGGCAATTTAAATTTAAATTTAAATTAATAAGTCAAGTGATATATAAAATAATATATAAAATCATAATCGGTGACAGTGCATTTAAATAAACATTGTCAAGTTTTTCTATTTATTACGTTTGGATAAAACTAAATTGAACCTTATGTAGGGACAGGAAGGTATGCATTACTACGCTTTCTTCAGTGTTGCAGCAACAGGCCTCAGAGGACATGAGGATGCGAGAGCACTTACGCACATTCAATGCCTTGACGCCTACAAGGGATCCCAGAGGAGCATGGTAACGGTCAGTGAGGTCCTCTATACCGGCCTCAGCGAAAGAGGCACCCTGAGAGTGTGGCAGGCCAGAGAGAGGCGCACAGGAAGGCACCCAATATGCTGCGGACATGATGAAGCTCAGAAATGAGGGGTGAGGACAGGCTGATGTGAAAAGAACGAGCTGTCCATCAGACGGCGCAGAGATGCATGGTAGGAGACAACCTTCTGCGAGGCTTTTATCTTCCTGCTATAGCCGTTGACTCCTCAGCATTTGTCTTTTAGAGGGAGGTGTAGGGCAGGAGAGAGAGGCAGAGCAGTGAGTGGGGCTGTGTCAGAGCCTAAAGGGTTGACTGCATTAAAGTGCAGAGGCAGCTCATTCAGGACTGATGGCCCTAAAAGGCGGTCCTCAAGTCCTACGACCCGTCTCTGCGATTAAAACACGACACTGCCACCACGCATGAACTGGGATTGGGCCCACCAAATCCTGCCAAATTCCGCCGGCCCTTTCGGTGGGCGCTTACACCCCCCCGGTCCCCCCGCCATCCCCCAGTCACCCCGATATCTTTCAAAGACCAGACTAGATTCCCTATCACAGCTTTCGTCTGTTCCAGCAGCGGTTCTCGGGGGTGGGGGGAGGGCTCTTTCTGGGCCACAACAATAGATCAAGGCTGAGATAGCCAGGCTCTGAGTCGCAGAGCAGAAAGCAATCTCCCGCGATCTCATGTGGGACCACAAACAAAGCAGACATGGGTACCAGCACGGCCAACCACGGCTTGTCAAAACCACCCCGCCCCCCATATCCCTCTCTCTATCTGCACCCACCCGCTTGCCTGACAAAAGCTGAACCTTTCTCTGTCCACCTCCAACAGAAAGAAACCAATCAAGCATTCCACCTAGACATCTCAGCCTATTTATTTTTCAGAGACCTGTGTGCCCATCTGAAAGTTTCCCTTCCCTTCTCAGACATGTTCACTGGAGCCATGTATCTCTGTCGGCCTGTCAACTTTAACAATGGCTTTTTGTGATCAATTGGGTCCCAATCAGGAGCCACACCCCCATCCCTGATCCACCTCACACTACCTGAGGGGGAGGGGGGCGTTACCCAGGGGTTGGGTCCTACATCTCCCTGCAGAAGTGTCGACAGCATCTCCACAGTAATCTCCATACTTATGTACTCTATCCGACTGCCGGGGATCATTGCCACGTCGATACCTACCTCCACCTGGTCCTGCCAGGGGAGGACGTGTAAATATGCTTTGAGTTGTCTATATGATTCCAAGTATGCAGATATGTGAGCTACTTGTTAACTTCCTTGTAAGAGCCACACTATTCCACACACCCGTTACCTGTAGCTAATTGGCTTGCTGGCCTGTCAGTTATTGCTGCGCCCAATTAGTGATTCACGAGGATATCTTCGACTAACAAGGGACTTAACTGTTTTTGAGGATGAAAAAGAAAGAGGAGACACAATTAAGTTCGCTAGAAAATTGTTGCTATTTAAGATATTTTGATTGACTGGTGGATGTGCTCTCACAGAGCTTGGTTACATGCAGAGGAAATTATTTTGTTTTAAAACAATAACCCAGTCTCTTCCGGAGGAGATTGAAGATTGAAGAAAGTCAAGACTTTGGATGATACTGATCTTTTGATATACATACACAATATTACCATTGTAAAAATGACACTGCTGGAACTTAATATTAAACGTGTGTTTAATATTAATATTCATGTGTTATATCTGGATTTATTATCTTCTTTAAAAGAGTTGTGGCAAAACTGGAGTCATTGCCATCTTCAACAAAGTTAAAACAAATGTTTAGATAACAATGCTAAATGTTAAATTCATCAACAAAATTTCTTTATATCTTGAGTAATGAAGTATTTGAAACACACACCTCTTTAACATCCATAATGCCAGCTGCCCCACGCTTATTGTAATGATCATGCATCATGCTTTACAAGCATAATGTAGTTCTTATGACAGTGATTTGCCATGCTTTACTACTGATAGCTACTGATTAACTTCCATTGTCAATCATAGAGAAATTCTCCTGAAATAGTCTCGTTTGGCTTAGCGCCCTAAAACTGACTGACAGATTCTCCTTGAAGTAACGCTCAGAACTGAGACCGGAATTTACCTGGCCCTTCTAGCAAAAAGGCCATCTCTTGATCAAAGACACTGATCAAAAATTGCGTTAGGTACATCCCTGTTGGTGTCCCACACTGCTTCAATATCAAAAGTGTGAGAACATAAGTCATTAAAGACACTAAAAATATCTAGACATCCGTACGAATGACATCATAATGTTGACATCATTATCACTTGATAACTTTAAATGAATCATTCTTGTCTTGAAACTTCTTAAGAAGTTCCTTCAATTTGATTGTTTTGTCCAAGAGTTTATTCCAAAAAGGTGGAAGGAACCTATTTTTTCTGGGACGGTAAAACCAGATTTTTCTTCTTTGGGAAAAAATCGTCTCAAAAGAAACTGCTGACCCTGTGCTCTCACTGTTAAGGAAGAGTTCACGTCTGTTAGATGTTCTCATCATTGAACTCGGGTGATGGACATGTTCTGTATGCTTCTGGGCTCCAGCTGGTGCAGCTCAGTAATCAGGGCTTTCAACGATAACAGCACAGATCAGATCAACAAACCGTGCAAAAACCCCAGGGTGACTCCACCGAACGGAAAGATTTCATTGGAAACGGTCGGACATAGTCAGGCAGACACCCCCGGAGAGTCGCTGAGGGGTAGCAACGGCGTACCTCCGTGGTACTTTTGGGAGTGCCATCTCACTGTCACGCCAATAAAGACATGCGAACAGAGCCAGCAGCTTCCAGCCTGCGCGCGCGTGGGCGATCAAGTCGGGCTCCAGCCTGTCCCAGGCTAATTAAAAGAACGCTTCAAGACCAGCGAGGCTGGATTCCTTCTTCTGCGGTAAATATATTAATAGCACCAAGCGCGTGGGGGGGGTTGGGGGTGTTGCTATGGGTTCCTATGCGTTATATGTCACAGGGCTGTCTCCCAAATTCCCTCCCCAGTCTTTTACTCCCTGTTCTCCCTGTCAGGCCCAAGTCAACACAAGCAGCATCACATGCACCCGTGTTACTGCTGTTATGATCATTATTATTATTATAAGTAGTAGTATCATTTGTGTGGCAAACAACCATACCCAAGAGTGTTCTGCAACGGGCGGAACTCGATTCCACATGAATATTTTAATTTGGTTCCTGCTCATATTCTGTCACTTTGACTGGAGGCTGGTGTTCACTTAGTGTGTTTCTCGGGAAGGGTTGGTAGATGGAAAGGTAACCAAAATGTTTGCTATTAGCTCTGCTTTGAACCACCCGCCACACCCCTGATATTCCACAGCCAATTCTCCAGCGATTTGAGAAGGGCCAACTTAGCTTTTCGTCCCCACCACAGGGTTAATATAGTTGATTCTTCCCTTTTTCCTCTAAAACCATGGTCACTGTCCGATCAGATGCCGTTTGGGAGCAACCGAGCAGCCTGTGAATTGGATCTCACCGACCTCTTCCCCCAAGTTGGACTGCGGCATGCGGTGGTAAGTGTTAGACTGCTTTCCACTCATGGATGGTCGATGTCTCCGTGCTTCAACTGGATCCCCGACACCGTTCGTTTAGTATCCCTCCCTCATCTGGCTTCGATCAGGAAAGGAGGAGAGTTCTGCTGAATGCCCCTGAGCTCCAGGTTAGGGACGCCAGCGTGCTGTATTCAGGAAAGAGAAAGAAAAACTGAGCCTGTGTCTGCACAGGAATGAGAAACTAGACATTCTTTGAAAAAAAACACTCAATTGGTTTATATTTCTTTGGTTTTTGTAGCAAGGTAATATAAGTAACTAAATGACGGCCAACAGTTTTATTGTAACTAGATTTCCCAATACGGATCATTCAGTATATGTAAGGGCCCCAGGCTACGAGTGCATTAACTAAAAGGTACCCTTGCAATTGGCTCCTAAGAAGTAGTTTCAGATCACTGACATCTGCTCAACAGGGTTATAATTTTTTTTATAAGGGAGAGATGGGGGAGTCTGGAGAAAAAAAACAGGAAGGGCAAAGAGATGGCCAGACAGGAGACCGATCGTCGAGCACAATGAATTTCACACAACCAAAAAAATAATAATTTGAATGGGAAACCATTAGTAGCAATTACAGAACTTCAGAAATCCAGGACACAGGCGGTTCCCCCTAGCAGACAGGGCTAGTTTCGGGCGTCACCACGAGACCGTGGTGGGGGGACAAACATCCCCATTCAAACACACCATTCAAACAAAATTTTACTCTGCTTAGATTCTGTTTACAGCATTTGTCCTTTGCTAAACTCACACCTACAGTCAGAGAGAGACAACGTGTAGTCTAGAGAGCTTGGGATGAGACATCATTTGGGTCTATGTACTCATACAATGTGTACACACACAATACACTGGCTGTCCTATGGACTCCAGCTCCCTCTCATGCACACTGAACCCATCTAAAGGTCCATTATGCTGTGGAAGCACTGTGTCTGTGAAGTGCTTAATGAACCGCTGGCGGGGTGGGGGTTAATATTCATTGGTAGGGCCATTCAGCTTATTTCTGACAGAATGAATAGGATATCAGTAAGAAATTGAAGTCCTTCCAGCAATGAAAACAATGGGAACTACAAAACAAAACAGTTACTTCCCAGGTACAAAGCCTTCTATTCGGTCAATATCAGACGCCACACACACGCACGCGCACACACACACACACACACACACACACATACACACACCCACACACACACACACACACACACACACACACACGCACACGCACACACACCAGACAATCTGTGCCTGTATGCAAAGGGGCTGATGGAAAATTAAACAAATTAGTCCCGGCGAAGCATTCTTTCTGCCGAGCAGTTGGTAAAGACCGGTCATTTATCACGGCCCCGGTGAGAAAGATCCCTCTGCCTAAATACAGCAGCGAGGCTCAATATCGTCTAGGGTTTCAGACAGTCTGTGTGAAGGGAAAAGTTTAGACTGTCGAATGCTGAGTGCTTCAGGGAACGGGCTCATTTTAAAGATGCTGTCAGACCCGGACAATGAGCCTAAAATGCTCCAGGGCAAACGAATCGCCTTCAGCTGCTCAATTCAGCTCAGAGATGTTGACTTTCCTTCTTCAACGAGCTCCCCCCAACACTCCCTCTCCTTTTCCATACCGCACAATTATTTTTCCACCTTCCCCAACTTATTTTTCTGCTCTCCCAAGCCTCGGAATCCATACTGCTGACAGGATGTGATTCCCAAAATGTCAGCCCCACAAAAAGGGAGTCTGCGGAACATGACATGACATATAACAATCTTCACTTTGTTTAAAATAATGAGTGCAGGACTGATTCCTTTAGGATAGGATAGATATGCTATTAAACTGTATTCCTTAATATTTGAAATATTTGTAATACAAACCCTGACGTTTCTCATTTTCAACCTATGCTCTGGACAAAAAAAGAGAGATTTTTTTAAAGAGAAAAAAGAGCATTTTCTACCCTCAGAAACAGTACAACGCAGACTTGAAAGTTTCCTTCACTGGATGAGGACATAAAAGAAAATTGACGGCACATTGGCCCATCCGTGTGCAAGGTTTTACATCACA
This sequence comes from Hiodon alosoides, assembly GCA_025775065.1. Lineage (NCBI taxonomy): Eukaryota > Metazoa > Chordata > Actinopteri > Hiodontiformes > Hiodontidae > Hiodon > Hiodon alosoides. The sequence goes on from JAOYSI010070937.1 coordinate 13,500, forward strand.
CAAACCGGTTGTACAGAAGTTTGACGTGCTCCCTACCCTGCCTTAACAGAAATCCTTCCGGAAACAAAATTTCCCTTAACTAGTTCAGCTTCTAATAAAAATAAATAAATATCCCACTCTTTGGTTTTAGAGTCGCATCTAAACTCTCTGATTTCACTGAAGAAAGGATCAATACGTGTTAATAAACGCTCGCACATGATCTGTCCGATGCGCAGAGGTGTGTGCCCACGTGCCCAGCCGTGGGAAGCCGTGGCCCTCGCTAATGGATATCTGGTTCTTTGGCTTGGCCTCAGCACAACCGCATGTGGGCTGACCTGCTCATACCTGCGTTTAGGCCACCTTCCAACATCCAGCATCCTCTAGTGGGCGGTGTAGTTCATATATACCACTCAGTGGAGGTGTGAATTTGGATGACGCACTCAGGCTGAAGCTACACTGTGAAGCGCGTCGATCGTCCCATGGAGGGTGGTGGGTGTCGTCCTTTTAAGATGACCAGTAATAAGCCTGAACATGTAGGTGTGCTACAGATTTGTAAACATTGGACAGCAGCCAACACTGGGGCCAGGGAGCATGCGGCAGATAATTACTGTCCGCGCTTAATTGACCTACTCTGCAGTTTACTAGACTAACGAGGTTCGCCAGAATCTGGAGAGGCCCTAATTGGTACAGGGGCAGCCGAGAGAATGCCTACTCCCTCCCAAACACTGTTGTGAAGCTCGCTCATCACTTATAAAACTAGATTTCAACTAGTTCAACTCATTGCTTAAGACTGACGCATCCGAAATGCGACATTATCTCAGCCCCCCCCACCTGTGCCTCTTTCTCTCCCAGCGCTTTGAAAACAAGCATATGGTCACTGGGCACAGCGGCGGTCGTTAAATTGAAGCTACATTCCCTATGCGCTGTTAACACGAGTCACTGTTAACTGGGGCCAACGGAGTGCGCATCCAGTCACATGCAAGGTTGAGGCCAGTCATGAGGTTGACATTAAAATTAACATGCATGGCCTCCCTCCTTGGATTTAAGCCTTATAGCAATGCATAGGGTGATGGGTATAAATAGGTATAAATTATGTGTCAAGCAGTCAGTGCCACCAAAGCCAGGTCCACAGAAAAGCTGCAGACTGGCTTTGATGTTATACTGTAGCTGTGATGTTCAAGCTTCCCCTCACGACATGGATCTGATTGTGTCTGCAGGGTTAGAAAACAGAACCTACATAAAATGCCCGACTTTCTCCTTCCATCTATTTTTTAGCTTGAAATTGGACTTCAGTCCCACGGGAGAATGGCAAGAGGGGTGACTCAGCCTCGATACCGCAGACATCCCATCATGAGTGAGCAGACCTCCGTAAGAAGCTCTGAACCTCCACTGCACTGACAGAGGTACACAAAACTCATTTTTATTTTCCTACAAACAACGGCCGGACATTTCACCTAGTCTCCCCTGACCACCAGCCTGAGGCCGTAAGGCTCGCAGGTTTGGGTTGCTGCTTTTGGAAGGCTGTGGGGAAACGATTCAAGTCTCTCCAGTGCTCATTGAGAGCTCAAAGGCAGTGTCAATTGAAATTGCATGTGGTAAAACGCAGAGTATGGTGCCTCGTTGAAATGACCTGTGGCAGAAGTCAGGGGGTAGCACTTTTATTGAAATGGCCTGCGGCAGAACGCAAGGTATATTGCCTCCATTAGAGTGGCATGAGACATGATAACACCAGCGCAGAACGCAGGGTATGGTGCCTTTATTGGAATGGCCAGGAGACACCGTAGCACCAGGGCAAAAAGCAGGGTATGGTGCCTTTATTGAAATAGGAAGTGAGCACTGTTGCACAACGTTTTTTAGAATTTCCCTTCCCAAACATAATATATCGGAGCTTTGTCTTGGTTTTTGTGCTAAACAATGTCGCAAAGTCAGATGCAGATGAGCTTTGTTTTGTTTTTTTAAACTAATGCTCATGCACCACCGGAGTTCTGCAGAAACAGGTTAGGGTTGCCATGGGAACTGAGCAAGCTGAGCGAATGCCATAGTGGTGGCGGACGGGGGGATGGGTTGGTGAAAGCAGATGGAGATCGGTGGGGCAAGAGTTAGAAACGGCCTCCGAATTTTACCGGCTGCCTCAAACACACTATCCTCCATCAGAGGTAAAAATAGCATTTGCTTTAAATAGTGTGCCATGAGTTAATGTACCTACTCCGGCTTAAATTTTATCTCAAGTTCAATTCATTATTAAAATAGTTTTAATGCAGTAAGATGCTTCAGACGATGCCAATTCTGAGTGCACTTTAAATGATGCTGATGGGAAGCTGAAATGTGTCCATCATTAAATATTCCTGGGGAAATGACGATTTGGTCATAATGCTGAAAGCCGCACAAGGGAAAAGGGCATTGAATTTGAAAGACTGAATTGCAAAGGGTGGGATAAAATATTGGCTAGAGCAGTCATATCCATTCTGAGTGGCAGCCTTCAACGTGCTCGTTGCCACTAGCGACCCACTTATAAACTTTTCTAATAGCTTTTGAACTACGTTCTGTCCAGGCGACCCCACCTTCAAACTAAGGGGTGCCCTTCTAGCTTGAGGTAACTTTCCATGCTCTACAAGTGGACAAATTCAACACTGTGCCAGTGGAGAGGGGGACGAAGTCAGAAGATGCCTGAATATTATTGTATTTTTAACTCGCCAATTGAATTGGCACATCCATCACTCAAGACGATGACACGTACATCAATGCCCATGGTAAAGGCAGAGAAGAAATATTCCTAGTAAAAATGCTGTTCGAAGGCGCAGCATGTTCTCGCTCTTTGATTGGCTGTGGGGAATTCTTACCTTTTTATCCCAATGTGTTTGTTATCAGCCCACGGCTGCTGTTTTTAACTTGATCCTCCCTCTATGATCTCCTTTGTTTCTCTTTGCCCACACAGCTACAGGGCCTTCTGAAAACACACGAGATCCTTCCAATTTCCCCTGCTTCCTATTGATTAATTACAGTTTGAAACGCTGCAGCGGGGGGCGGAGGGCTACCCGTGGTTGCGAGAGAGACAGTAAAGCGGTGGGCGAATGCAATGGGGGGTTTGGCGAGAGCCAGACTGAACGAACTCAGCAGGGGGCACATTGTAATTAGCGCGGTCTGTGCGGTAAAAGGATGTCCCAGCTGGGCGCTGGTTTTCCTCCACCAAGAGCGAAATAAAATCAGTCGAGCGAGATAAAAACGCAACGCCTCTATTCCATAATCTCCTCGCCCCTCCAGTCTACATGCATTTGCCCAGGAGGTGAATTCAGAAATTTCAAGTAAGACAGTAGCAGCCAGTTACGTGGCAATTTATCCCACTCCAGGTATCAATCTTTGCGGGGCCTTTACAACCAGAGTTATTAAATTGATATATTAACACTGTCTACATTTCACAAACATTAACTTTAGATTAATAGTAAACAGTGCTTTACAAATAGTCGTTTTGTTCCGATAACAACGAATTCGGTTCGGTGGGATAAAATGTTATTTAAGTGACACAAATACTGCTGCTGGTCTGGGGGCCGTTTCCAAAAACCCTCGCAAGCCTTAAACATATATCGCGTCTCACGCATTAATGTACTACATACAGCCTATAGGAATACGATATTGTAAGACTTACCTGACGAAACTATATGTATTAATAAAGCGACATTGTTTTAGAGAATTTCTAAACGTTGTATGTAACATTGGGCACTAGTTAAAGTCGACGGCGTGAAACTACCGCTGAATTGTGTTTTAGTTTAATAGCGCGTTAATTGTGCGAATACTGAGTTTCATGGAATTTTCAAAATACTGCACAATCATTTGCAAAGACGCAGTAGTAATGTAAAACAACGATGACAGAAATGCACACATTGTATTCACCTTGTTGGCTAGAGACTGCGGCCGCGCATTTCGAGCGTTTGTTAATTTCTCTTGTTTATTTTCTGACTCTATGACAACCCAACATGTTCGCACCTGCTCCATGGTTGACGTAGGTCCGTGAAAGTAGTTGTGATTTAGTTTCATTTACTTTAGTTATAATGGCGTGGATAAATGACAGTTACGTCCAACCACAGCAGTGGAACCATGAGCCTCACGTGCATATCATTCAACAACCCGTAAGTTAATGTTCTCTCTGCGCCGAAGGTTTATTTGTAATGTGACCTGTTAGCGATCTCTGCGTCCTTTGTAACTTACCGAAGCGTCATGTATCTAATGCGCAATTATCAATTTACAGTCATAGCGTGGATTAGGAAGGAACGCTAACTGAATATTTGATCGAAGTAATTTGTGCTGTGGCGCCGAGACGGCGAATATACAATAAGTTGTGAATTTTCAATGCTTAACATACATGCATTACATTTTTAAATGCTTTCTTCTTAGCTCTAACCTCAGACAAAAACCTTTGTTCTCACTCATATATGTGAAGGGGTTATTGTGTGCAATGTATTAACAGTCAAAGAACCTGCTGCCTATCTGTTGTCTCTCCTCAGGCTTTACAGCAGCCCACCACGATCCTGCAGCAAATTCCATCAACAATGTGGTCTTCTGCTCCTCCTGTTTGCCTTAGACATGTCAAGGAAGGTTTGGGAGTCTTACTGTGCTTCAGCAGAACTTCAGACTGTAACCTTTAAAAAGTCTCTCTCCCTCTTTTCACTCTTTCACTGTGCGTTGTGTGTGTCTGTGTTTGTGTGCCATTAAGGATGATGACGTGTCACGTGCTATTGGAATCTCACCACCTGTGTCGTTCTTCCTCCAACTTCATCGTTCTTAATAATTCAACAAATCATAGCATCCCAAAGCAGAGCAAGAGCAGACTACCCTCCGCTCTTTTTTTATTTATTTCCCCTTCTGAGTCGGGACAGTTTTTTGAATTCCATCTAATGTCTGGGTGATTGCGAGACCGGGTTGGCTGAGTTTGACCAGCTGTGGTGAACAGAGGCTTTCGCGCATTCCCTCTGTACTCTGCACACATTCACATATTTCTGCCTTGCGGCCAGTGAAAAATACCAACTCAACACTTAAACTCTGCATCTGTGGGCAGACCTGGTGGAGCTGATGATGATCCAGAATGCGCAGATGCAGCAGGTGATCATGAACAACATGACCATGTCGGCACTCAGCTCTTTTGGGTACTTCGAGGGACCGCCCGCCCAAGAGGTACAGCCTGCCCCGCTCATAAACCCCTGCCCCCCGGGTTTCCCCCCAGATGTGTCAGGGGAATCAGGGCAAGTGGTCCTACTCAATTACATTTCTTTAAAGCCTGTGAGATGCCCAGTGATTGTAGAGGATGAAGACCAGGTGGTCTACCATCATCACTATCAGCCTGTTGCCCTCCCCCCCTACCCGGCTTGGGTTCCCCCACTCCAGCCCCAGCCCGGCCCGCTTCACCAGGAATCAGTGGAGCGCAGAGACCTATGGCCCGGACCCTGCAGAGACAGGTAAGGCTGCATTTCCCTGTTCATACACATACACACATACACACACACACACATACACACACACACATTCACACACAGACAGACATAGTCTGCGCTAACAACCGCATGTATGTCAATAAACAAAAATATCTGCAAATGATGCTTGTATTAGGAAGAACCCCAGGCATTGGGATGGTGACCATACGCAGGTATGACATGTGCACCTGTGTGATGTCTTACAGGAGGGCTGTCCCACCTCCTCCCCCTCCCAGCGCTACCAGGACAGTGGGGGCTGAGGTCTGTCCTGCTGCAGGTAGCCTTTACAGGCTCAAACCACACACTGCATGACTGCTTGAATTACTTCCAATGATATTGGCAAAAGCTTATGACCACTGAAACCACAACGGTAGGATGTATCATTATTTATCCATTCAATTAAATGACAATGTTTGTTTTCTTGACCTCAGTGAACCCTTTTTATTTTTCATCTCTCGGCACAGGATATTACAGTGCTATTGAGGCAACATTGTGAGAGACGAAGGTCAGAAGGTCAGAGGGCACAGACAATGACGCCAGCAGCTTTAGTTTTCCCTCTGCCTGCCCAGCGATCATGTTGAGAGAAAGGGAAAAAAACCCAGAGCCTTTTATACTATCAGTGGACAATTTACCAGTTAAACCGATTGAGGTGTTTCAGGACTAGCAGTAGCTGTGTAAAGTATCAAAGTACTGTCTGAATGTTAATGCTCACAGATTACAGGATTGTTGTGCAGAATTTATAAATGTGAAATACCTGAGATGTACTTCATACCCAGCATTTATCGATAGATGAACTGTCCTTATTTTTAGTTTTTAGAACTCTTTTTCTGTTCCGAGTATATTTTCAAAAATAAATATTTGTAATAACAACACAATGCCCTGTTTTGATATAAGCCTCTGTTTGAATGTTTTCTACGTATTGAGGGCAGGGGCAGAGTAAACCTTACACTGATTCCTCTTTTCTGGCGTTGACTTTTTTTCCAACACTATCTGGCATGACAATATGCAGTTTCTATCTGGTGGGGGACTAAACGCTGCCAGTGTAATATCTTCAGTGGGACATGTGTTAGCGGTGAGCTTAATGTTTAATGAGCTCCTTTGTTTTGCCCGCTGAGGGGTCACACTCACCTTTGCAGCCCCATTGTCCTGCAAGTGTTACCCGTCTGGTGGTGGAGCAGCCAGGTGTGTCGCCACCTGAGGTGCGTCGAAGTGTAGAAACCACAAAGTCACCACTGCTGGCACCGTGCACGGCGTGAAAATATAACTTCGCCCTGGTTTTGATTAAATAACACTTTGTTCATTTAATTAATTTTCCATTACCCCTCATTCAATCTAGGATTAAATGACCGATGCATAAAGTTGCATATATAACTGAAACACACAGAGAATTCAGGACTGCGCGTACAGGGAAAGATAACTGGCACTCACATGCACACATACAATGTGCTGTCATTATAATGGCTATAAGTTGTTTTTGTTAACTACATTGGATACCGACCTTATTGCACAAGTTAAATAAATACAGCAGCAAAATTATGCAAAACCAAACATTTGCTAATTAGAAAGGATCCTGTTAGATGACGAAAGCAGCAATGAATACACATGAGTGAAATACATGTCCCCTTAGCACAATTTGTTTAAATAGTTTTTAGAGAAGTCAAGTACCTTTGTTGACCTGTGCTATGTGATTTACCCAGCAGGGGTCAGTAACGCACATATTATGGTTCAAAGGGAAACCAGGACCATGGAATGGAGCGCTCCGTGGCTGAGAGAGAATGCACAGCTGCTGCAGGCAGCCTGGTGGCTCCACCCGCTCTTGTTTACACGACTTCTCTTTTCCTCAGATTTATGGCATTTTTATATAGCCCTTTCACACCCTTACACCCACCCTTCACTAATTACTTCTGTCTGCTCACTGGCATCTAGTTGACCCCATTTCCTCCCTGGATCTCTCGATTGCTTTTACCTCAGAAATCATGGTATATATATATCATGGCATATATATATATGCACACACAGCTCTTTCAGAGGTAACTACCTGTACCATGTACCCCTGTTTTTCTACTGTGCTGCTCTCAGCACCTGCCCACTAGGTAGACATCTCCTGCCTGTCCTCCAGATCTCCATGTCCTGCAGCATCGGAGCACCGTTGTTAAGCCAGCCAACACGCTCGCAGCCAGACTGAATGTCTACACACCCTGCATCCAGACTGAGCCTGGCGCTACCCTGGACAGTCAAAGGTGTATGTTAGGGGCGATTCATTGGTCCCCAAAACTCCCAGTCTCTCTGCGTGGGTTTGTCTTAGTTCATATGTTCTTTGTCCCTATATGTTTATTGGAGTGTTTGTATCCAAGTCGCCAAGCGGTTGGATTCCAGCTGTCGGGAGACATGTGGGTTTTTATTGCAAAGGTTGCTAAAAGATAACGAGGCAGTTATCACCTTGGACATCTTTTCTTCTACAGGGCAGAGTGGGTGAGAGGGAGAAGGGGAGGGGGAGAGTGTTAGACAGCCAGGGGTCCATCATCCGACACCACATGCCGTCTCTGGATATCACACGCCCCACACTGACAATGTCGGGACACAGATAAAAGAGAGCACAGGTGCAGAATGACAGAGACAGAAGAGGAGCAGGAAGGAACGTGTACACACCACATTCAGTTCTACATTGTGTAGCATCTACAAAACGACACAAGCAACAGCACTGATCAAAAACAGGAAAATGGGCGCAGCATTACCAAGGACAGAACTATTTAAAAAACAAAATAGAAAACAAAACAGGAAATAGCCCAGTCTATTAAGAGGTGGCAATATGAAGCGGGGCTGGCCGCTGCTGGCTCCCTCTGTGTTGTTCACTGTGTCCACATCTCCAGCCTGGCCTCAGAGCAACGATGTGAGCCCAAAGAGCTGAACTCGTCAGTCGTGGAGGAGCGCTTGCAACACACGTATGTGTGAATGTGTGCGTGGGCAGATGGATTGGAGGGTACAAGGGCTGCCCGCAGCCACGGTAACCGCTAGATAAGCAGAGCAATGGGATCACGGAGCAATGAAAGGGGGCCAGGGGCAAATCAGGCAATGTCTCTCTGGCAATGACAATGTTTACCCTGCTATTATTAACAGTTGTAGTATCAGCTGTGCACTGAGGGATGGGGAATGAAGGAGATAGATAGAGAGAGAGAGAGAGAGAGAGAGAGAGAGAGAGAGAGAGAGAGAGAGAGAGAGAGAGAGAGAGAGAG
>JAOYSI010070948.1:0-17426 GCA_025775065.1 Hiodon alosoides
CGACATGGCCGACATGGCCGACATGGCCGACATGGCCAACATGGCCGACATGGCCAACATGGCCGACATGGCCAACACGGCCGAGATGGCCAACATGGCCAACATGGCCGACATGGCCAACATGGCCAACATGGCCAACATGGCCAACATGGCCGAGATGGCCAACATGGCCGACATGGCCGACATGGCCGACATGGCCGACATGGCCGACATGGCCAACATGGCCGACATGGCCGACATGGCCAGCCAAATTCATCTGCTTCGCCGGTAAGATGAGGCTATTGCCAGGCATCTGCACCATCTCAGCCGAGTACCCAAAGGGAGCACTCTGGGCCTCCGAGCTGACGGACACACAGGGGACCGAAGGTTGAACAGGGTCTCCGCTATTACAGCCTGCAGCTTGGGACAGTCGCAAGTCCAACCCAAAATCTCTTATTATTGCTTGTTTAACAGAACCCTTTAGCTTTCATGAATGTTTTTTATGCTTCTCTGTTCCAATAGTAGCACCGACATTGAGCACACGAAGGGTGAAGTGATGCGTGTACCAACTGAAGGTGAAGGGTAAGAGACCCCTGGTTACACGAGTCTGTCATGGGTGAAGAGTGAGTTGCTGGGATCATAACCTACTTTTGAAAGGGACTGAAAGCTAAAGAAGATTAATGGTATTATGGGACAAGTATATTATTGGTACTAATATTGGTACTAATGAAAAAACTGAATGAATAGATTTCTTGACTGACGTAGTGGAGGAAAGTGTTTGTAGTAGGCCCGGCAGCTGACTGGTCTCATGGTAGAACCAGCCAAGCCACACAGTTTGAGGGGGAGAAGCCAGAACAAATTCAGTTCATTATAACTCCAGGCTGGGGGTTGGGCGTGAGGCTAGGCAGTTTATGGGTTTGTCTATTTTTTTGGTGAATATTTTTGTTTGCGTTATTCTGGAGTCATACTTGGAGTACAGCGGGTAATCGTCTCAGTGATCTCGTCACGGTGACGGGAGAAAACCAGAGACGGCAGTAACACCAACTACAGGGATTTAATGCCTAGAGGCTTGGTTTTGTTCCACACGCTCAATTTGGCATTGTTTTGACTCCATAGTGGTCCTTCATCATCCTTTGAGGGAATTGTACATATCGTGTAAGTGGGCTGAGTGTTGTCCAGATACAGGTTTAGTGCCCTCTTGCCTTGTAGATTATGGAGGAAAGGACCGCCGGCGGCAAGACGTATTCAACCTGAGCAGAGGGGGGTTGGCTCCAGGGGAGGGTGACAGTAGCAAGGACAACCGCCCTCTGGCTGGTCTTGTGGGGTTATGTGCAGTGTTTACCTGTGTGTCTGCCACAGTCTTTCATTATTTTTACTTTTCCAAGTGTTCCCTTCCCTAGTACTGTAGCCGGGTGTGGGCCTAGGGAGATGGGGCATCAATCAAATATTATTTGTTGAAGCGCATTATTACAAATAGAATTTGTCACAAAGCGCTGAACAGATTTCATTTTCCAGAGAGACTAAAAAAAACAGAAAAACCAATGCCAAATGGGAAAAAATTGAAAATGATTCCCTGACCCCAGAGGCGAGAAGAAAATATAATAAAGTAATCAGTGAGGAGCTGAGTTGGATAGACCGGCAGTTTCAGCACTTTGTGAAAGGTTGGAGGGATAGCCAACAGTTCACCACAGGTGGTTCCTTCTTGGTTCTTGGATCTTGTTGCCAAGACTTCACTGGATTTTATACCCCTCTACGGATGACATAGTCAGTCATTGACCGTAATAAGTAGTCCAAAAGTTATTGTTTGCATATATAAATAAGCGCACAATGTAAGTTAGGAAAAATCGCTGAAGTATTTGCAATTCATCAGTTATCTCTGCCTTTGCAGTTCCCTGTAATCACTTCAGCATCACGTCTGTGCAGGATGTCGGCTAATTATCTTTGTATTTTCACCCGTCTTATTAATACTAACTCTTTGAAGTTAATTCAAAAAGACGTCTGATTTAATGAGAGCATCAACACCCCAATCCTTGAGACATCTTACACTGATCGCATCGTTTATATTTCATCACACCTGGAACGACAGTATTTCAGTAAATGTTCTCATTCAAAAAGACCAAAATGTGGGTCTGATTTATACCAGTTTTGGGTGAACATCTGAGCTTTAAGATCAAGAAATAGATAACATGAATAGAATTTGAATGATCATGTTTTCTGCATGTGATTTTGAAATATTAAAGCAAGTTTCTCCTTTTCTTTTTGCTCTGATGCAAATACACCAGCAGGGAGAAAAAAATAAATAAAAATATGCTATTTAATTCCTGTAAATTAACAAATTTCAAAATAAAATGGATTTAATGATCAATGGGTGAGTGTGCACTTAGTGTTTTATGTCATTTCAAAAAATGTACAACAATTATGAACTTATGACTAATATTAGCTGACTAATATTCCACACACATATAGTGTGTCTTTTGAGACTACTTTCATAGCATGTGAAAATGCCAATGGCAGAAGATTATTTTCTTGTATTGGTTGCTTAGTAACCTTGGTGCTGTAAATGTGTGATTAGGTGCTCATGACCATCAAGCACAGTCTCTTTAAAAAAAGAAAAAGAAAATAAATTGGAAAAAAGACATTTGTTGTTTTGCTATACAGCCATTTCTAATTTCTTTGCACTCGCCTGAAATTTGCTGTTGGATGCTAAATGTATTTGTGAGGTTGTGGACGCCAACTGTTATTTTTGTTAAAAACAAAAAAGTCAGATAAAAGTCTTAACCTTTCGAGCAGACAAGTAAGGCTAACCCACGTTAAGCATTTTGTCCAAAAGAAAATCAACATTTTACGCTGACAAGATATCCAGAAGTATCTGCGTTCTCATTTTGAATGGTCAATGTCACAAAATACCACTGAACATCCGTTGTCCAATTATGTCTTAATCCTGACGACCAAAATCTCAACAGCTTTTTAAATGTCCAGCTAGTCCAATGCCCCCCTATGTGGCTAGCCTTCAGAGTGCATTCAAATCAGACTGAATTTGACGTTTTGTACATCGTCTGTTTAAATGAAACCCCATAGCCAGCACAGCAGACTACCTTGTCCATTTGTATCATGCATATTCCTTTTAAAGATCCTTACTGGAGCTAGAGTTTAACAGAAGCCAGCTAGGCAGACTTTTTTAGGGAAATGGCTTCCTGAGTTTGGGTAGCAATTCCGACGGTGGTATTGGCCCCGTGTCACCCCAAAACAACGTACTGCAGGTACTGTGCGCCTGCCAGAAAAATGAAATACTCCAACCAAGGCAAAGAAAAACACGGCGAAAGTGAGGCTGTAAATCTTCCCCGCTTTCAAATGGGTAAATAACCCCCCCTGAAGGCAAAATGGGACGTCTGAATAGCAAATGTCCATCCAGTCGTGAAGTGGGAGGGCCGGCGCGTTGATCTGCCGGCTGATTATTTGCTTTCACCGTTGAAGGTGTCGGGTTGTAAAACTTTGTGCAGCACAGTGCACTTTGCGAGCATTTTGCAGCCTTTGAGGAGATAACACGGAATTGAAATGGGTTTGGAAAGGGGAGTTGTTATATTCAGTGAATGTCAATGCCAAGCGCTTTGTGTCAAACAATTAGTTTGAGCCCTCAGCTGCCTATCAAATCCACAATAGAAGTACACCACTACCAAATATTTATACGCTTTCAGTTTATGAATGACAAAAACCCTTTGCTGCCAAAGAAAAACAAAATGTCATCCACAATGCCAGTCGCTCAGTTGAAATTTTATAACACGACTGTCTAAACACACAAATTTTTTTACAGTGTTCCCTCACTTTTTTAATAGCTCGCTACACATAGAGTTATACATTTATAAATGACTTAAAGCTCACAGAAAACCATGCTTGTTTCATTATCTGTACCGTAAACATCTGTGAGCAACTTGATTTGTTCCAGGTGAATAGTCTGTGCCAGGTGAGATTGCCTTCCAGTCTGCACAAAGGATGCCCATATGTTGACTGGACTCAAAACACAAGGCGGATTAACAGCTGGTTAAAGTATGACAAAAGTATAAATCGGTTCTCTTTACCCTTTTACTGGCAGCATAATACAATACAGTATCCCGTCGAATATCCTAAGTCTCTAACCATCCAGTTAAGTAGCGTAAGTACGGTGAGCCATGAATGTAAGCCAATTTCAGACTTAGCAATAACTCTGCATTGGTACCACACAATAGGCAGCCGGGGAATTTCAGTGTGAGAGATCAAACCAATTGGCAACCCCATTATGAATTCCAAATCATCTGCTTTGACTTGCCAGGACCACACTTAAATCATCAATTTTTCAGATAAGAGACCATTCAAGTCCACAGTCAGAGCAACGCTTTTAGTCAGTGGGAAACGCTTTTTATATTATTGTTATTTTTCCTTCCCCCTGATGGAGCCATTTTTTAACACTCGCCAATCAGGGAGATTGTTTAGCGGCGAGAGGTCTAGTATTTACTCCGGAATCCAAGTCGTTTTTTTTTGGAGATCGCCGTTATCTGGGACCGCAAGAAGCCATCCCAGGCGCACACGGTAATGAATAGCTGGCTGTCCGGCTGAAGCGTAACTGGTTCCGAAGATGAAGCCTCCCGAGCAAGAATTCATCCAAAAATAGTGTTCCCCCGGCTGAAGATTCAGGTTACATGTGCTATCCTGAGAGATGTAATGCTTTACGGATCCAATGCCTAACTCAGGACAATTAATGTATGACATTTCTATATGGTAATTAAACATAGAAATCATAGAAACTGCTCCCAGATGTACAAATTTAAAATAAATAAATAAATAAATAAAAAAAAAACAAAAAAAAACAAGTACTTCTAAAAAGTCTGAATCAGTGTTTTTAACAAGAAAAAAGCATGAGTAATTGTTAACATAGCGTTAACATGGAGTGCTGCTCAACCATTCTGAACCAAGTGAGCTACCAAGACACAGCAAACTTGTCTAATTGGTCTGGGTGAAGTTGATTTTTTTGCTAGTTTTATTTAATTAGAAAATCATTATTTACTAATTTACCACTGCAACCTTTTGGTGATTTTTCTGGGTATGTTATGCATATTAAAAGACTATTTAATGAGACATAGACATGATCTCAGCTCACCACCCCAAAATATTGTGTAACTATATGAATAATAAAAGTGTCTGTTCATCTCTAATTAGCATGTCTTGTAATCAATCTGGCTGCTGTCAATCTCCATGCATGTGGAACAAGCAGGCTCAGCTGGTCAACATATCTTTGTGTCCATGCTGAAATTGGGTCTCTTGTTTTTCACCTGCCACCTATCTCCTGGTGGTGATTGAATGATTACAGTTACATCCTCCTTTGACGGGTGCCAGTCGAGGAAACTCAGCCATTTATTCGCTGTTGCTGAATTCAATGTCATTTTTATCCCGTCCCTCCCAGATGTTGCCTTTCAAAACGGATGCGGAATCTTCAGCAACCGCACGCGTTTGTGTAATTCCGTACTTAGTGCCTTCGTTTCGATTATATGACATCAAAACATGAGGCAACACATGCCGTGCCGTTAATCTTTTCTACGTTTAAAAAAGTTTTTTTTTTTTTAAATCATACATGCAACAGTTCTGCCAAGTTCTTTAAAAAAACGTTTAACCACTCAGACAGAGCCCACCTACGTGCTGAGTGTTCAGCTGTAAAACGGCAGCACCTTCTTTACCGAATGGCTCGTGCAATCGTGAACTGAGAGACACCGTCTTATCTGCAGTTAGCGATGGAGTTTAAATATCAATCCAGTGTGTGTGTGTGTGTGTGTGTGTGTGTGTGTGCTCTCCAATACTAACTTTTGTTATTTGATTTCAGAAGTCTTCATTATTCTAGATTTGTGCAGCTTTAATTTTTATATGATAACACGATATATCCCGGGGATAGCAGATGTTCGTAAAGATAAAATTATCCTCCAGGCGTAACCCTCGTGAAGATGAAATCCCCCTCGACCACTTTTTCTCAGAGAAAAATTTCCTTGCATCTTACTTGTGTTACTAAATTTGAAACAACAATAACATCATAAAATCCTATGGTATCCCTTACTGACATTGAACAAAACCAATATGTAATAATGGAAATCATGTCCAAATTCTTGTATAAAATGTAAGAAAACCACCATGTGCAATGGCTGGTGAATGACCTTGAGAATAAACTGACCCAAAAAGGTTCTGATAGCAGACTTAGCATAATGTTTAAAAATCGTAATTTTTAGATCACAGATCACATTCTCCAATCCCTGAATTCCATGAAATGTGACTGCATTGGTTTAGTGGAAATTACATGAATTACTATTCAGTAGCGTCAGACTAATCCTAGTAAAATGGTCATCTTGTAAATGTGTATGGGCTTTATATACGAAATCAGGAGTCGTGGACAATAATAATAATGTATTTTGGCATGTGACGTGAGCGCACCTTCTCACACTTGCTAGCATAACATTTAGCGCCCCGTCGTGTCATGCCCTTTTTATCTTAATTACCTCATTCTCAACGGTATAATTTAATGTCAATCACGGCCATGGCCGCAAAGTCCCTCCACCCAGTCTTGGCATAAGAATGATACAAATTACTGTGTGATGACTGCCTGTCTCCCTCAAATGCAATTATGGCAAGATGACTTTGGTATAATTGGAATGAAATTGAGGTTCATTTGGTCGCTGGAAATTAGAGGAAAAGAAAACATTTTACATTTTGGGAAATATCTCATTATAAATTATGTTTGTGCATAAACATTGTGTGGAAAAGTTCTACAGCCTTAAAGGTTATTCTTAGTTCGCACAAGATTGCACAAACATTTTTCATCCTGTGAGCTGAAGGCAGTCGATTCGATGACTGTGTAACCGCACGCAGATTAATTATACAACAGTGACCCGTTCAGTATCATTCACGGCATATTTGTTTAGTCATTTACATTATTCATAAGTCAGTAGGCTGAAATACGGAAAACTAATGTCACAGCTACAATATAATGCCGTAATTACAGATGATGCAGCAGCTGTACATTATTGATAAATCAATAGCTTGGAAGAGAAAATAGTTTAATAGCTACAATGAAATGTGATGAAGGGAGATTAAGAGCCCATACAAAACCACCCGCTTTGTATTCAGAATGAGTGTGAGTGTTTGCACCTGTCTCTGCCCCAGGTAACTTTGCTTAAGCTGATGAGAGAGACGCGGCAACAGGTTTACATGACCAAAGAAAATTCATCACATTTTGTAATCCAAGCCTCCGGTGGAAAATTAATTAATTGATAAAACCGACGGTTAATGAATTCTGTTGTTCATCTTGTTGATGTATTTTTTTCTTCTCCATTCCAAAAAAAAAGCATTATATGTATATATACTGCCGCGAGTATATACACAAATGGTAAAATATTAACAGCCTGTGTATGCGTGCGTTATGGCTATCACACTGAAATACATAATCAAAACTCTTGTACCAATGTCCCCAATGCAAAAGCAAATAACTACACACACAGTTTTATGTACTTATCATATAGTAAAAAAAGACAATTATCTGTGGCAAGGACTCGTTCCATTGTGTGTGCGTATGTGTGTCACTCTGAACTCACTGTGACCTGTTAGTTGAAAACTAGCTTTTGATGGTCCCATTAAGTCGACCATCAGAGTTTTGGACCACCTTGTCCACAGTTGCTGTTATCTTTATAAGATCAAACAGAGCCTATTGCTGTGCTTTGGCCTGCATGAGTAGCCAATAGACTCTCATTACAAGTCTCCAACTGTAAGGACGTATTGGTGTGTTTGTGCAGAGTGCTTCGTGTGAGCACAGACCAGGGAGATCCGCACAGACCTAACCCTAACAGTAAACAAAGACCTTTTACATATTGCATTTCAAACGAAGGGCAACTTACTTACTTATGGCGCTATTTGAGATTTGGGTGAACATTTTACCGCTTTGTGGCAGACGTAATTGTTTAATAAGGAAAGGGAAACTTCTTTGAAGATAGAAAATGAAACGACGCGAGGCGGGACAAAAGTTTGACCGAAGACGAAAGACTCAAAAAGCCGACGCACTGTTGGAATGGCAGAGGTGTATTCATTTGGGCTTTCAAGCCGCCAGCGAAAATGACTCCCCACGAGGCACTATGACAGAGGACATAAAATGCTGCTGGCAAGTCTTTGTGGGAGAGGAAAAAACATAAAAAAAACACTCCTCTTCCTGGAAGAGTTTCTCGCCACGAATACCTTCTGCCCAGCGGGCAGATTTCAAGTTTTCATAATTCCTCGCTCGTTTCTGAGTCAAATTGATAGCTTGGGCTGGATTACAAACTGAGACAGCAGTATAAGTGATTGCTTCTGAGATATTTTTTTTTTTTAAAAAAGCCTAACATATGAATCACCATACTTCAAAGCTTGTATTCGTTTGCTTGGCTGTTAACATTGCCCAGCGAGAAAAGGCTGCCACCTATATGAATTTCACTGAGCTGTAAGATTGGTTAAAAATGTCTTACTGTGAAGTGGCCCGGTGATTAGAGGTATTTACCCGATTGGCAGACTTTTTTTTAATGAAAAAAAAATAGATTTCTGCATTTCTTTTGGTCGGTCAGCATTTGAGGAACGCTGTCATGAGACGATGACACGTGGCTGCCTGATTACCTCATGGCTTTTCACCAACCCAGTTCAACTCCAGTAATAATACCAGTGGCAACAGCTGCTCTAGTCTGGCCTGGAAACAGTATGGTATTTAAAAATTGAATTGTTGACCTAAACATTGGGTAATTCCTTATGTATAAGTTACAAGATATCTTTATCCTTTAAACTGAACACGCACTAATTGTTGTATTTGCATTGTCTTCTCACTATATAGATATATAAATGAGGTGAAGTTGCTTTTTCAGCGACCAAAATAATGATTGCTATATCTGAGAAATGATAACGGTTTTTAAATTCCTTTTGCAGAAAAACAAAGTCACGGTGACATTAGAGATGTTACATTAAAAACGGTCAATATAAAAGCATCACAGGCAATGTTGATACTTTGACTTTCCCTGTACTCACAGTCCACAGAGCGGCACCCACAGTCACCCTTTGACAGGTATCCGAGCCACAGACAACACTACAGCCGAGAGTGGCGCGGTAATGAAGGTCATTTGTTGGTCAGACAGAATAGAACAATCAACGCATTTTCTGCAAATGTTGGCCTCTGAGTTCTGATAGGACGACCCACACTTAAGTCATTCCGGATTTCTCTGACATTTTCCCCGCATGTAATCAGCGTCTTTCAACAATAAAAATGCACACTTTCAGACCAAGGGTCCAATAGTGTTTTTTGCACAAAAGAAAACATGAGGTCCGTGGCCCCATTAGCTGACGTTGTCAATTTCACAATAAATGGCAAGGGACAACATTCAGGGACCCAGGGGACGTGGTCTGCTTTTTTCAGATCGTTTCGACGTAATTAGCCGCTGTACTGAATGGCTCTGATGCCCTGAGTGGCAGGCAGAGCTAATTAAAAGTCTGCTAAATCAGTGAATTACTTCTATTAGTGGCTGGGTTCCAGTGCAGTACCATGAACTATATGTCGTCCAACACTACCTAACTCAGCACACATCATCTCTGTCATGTTTGGTTGACAAGCGGTGTGGTGCGGAACCTCTTGACATTTGACAAACAAAAGCGTTCACTTGGTGACAAACTGCCTGCCGTCATTTGCGTTTTCATTTGTGGCACGCTGAGGCGAGTCTCAGTGAACGTTTCACACAAGCTTAAGCTCTGGAGAGCATTAGAGGGTGCACCTGCTGAAGAAGTACTGAGCCGCAGATGGGAGACATTCGGAGAAGGCGTCAGTGCCTTAAGCTTTTAGGACCTGTGTGATGTCAAAAATAGAGAGTGTCGCCGACTACTTTTTTTTTTGGTAAACTTACTTTGGTTGGTTGGCTTAGATTGTTTGCTAACGTAGCATGGCAACGTCGCATAGCAAGGGTGAGTAAGAGTGGCGAGCCAGGAGCAGAGTAAAGCTAAAGGAGCCTTCATCCTTCTTCCATCATCCTTCCTCAAACAGCAGAAATCACACAGCCATATAATGTACAGAGCCAGTCATGTTGTGATGGGATTCTTGAGCCTCGTAATTGGTGACAAAATGCTTTTTTTGGCAGAACCAGAAAGTCGTAAAACCCGATACGTGAGTGCAGCTACCCACTCAGACAGACATATTAGTTACAGATGACCAGGGTGTCTGCATGACTGCTGTTGTCACGATGTTGTTACTTTTCTGTGCAGGTCACAAGCAGGGCTTCGTTTCAAACTGTGCACCTCTGGGGAATGCTGTTGTTTGGGGTCTCACGCGTGCATTCTGAATTCAACCCCTTTGCGATTCAAGGGTTGTGCTTGAATGAAGGAGAGGGTCCTACTAACTACCCCAAACTACCCCAAACTATTCCAAACAATCCAAAAATACTTGAAATCTACCTCAAAAATACTCCCAAAAACCATAAAAAAAAAAAAAAAAACACAAACCTAATCATAACATTTTGATATATGCCTAATTCTTGTCATAGGCTGAATATACTTGTCAGTTAGTAAAGTTCCTATAGTACAGTAGTAGTAGTAGTACAGTTCATCTAGTACAGTAATTCAATCAGAAACCCATGCATGCTAGTTTGCGGTAGCATGGGGTATCTGTTTTGGGTAGCATGGGGTATCTGTTTGGGGTAGCATGGGGTGGATGGGTTGTAAAGGGTACTTTTTTGGGATAGTATGGATTACCTGTTTGGGGAACCAAGATGGGAAGTAAAATGAGGAAAGATTTTAAGCATACGCAGATGCTAAAGAATAGACCTCTGCGTTCATCGACAGTAAGTACGTAACTTAATGGTGTTGATCTAAGGACATACGGCCCACAAATCCGGCCTCCCTCTACACAAAATTCATCACTGCGCCAAAATCAATGCTATACACAGATAACGCCGCCACAGCAAATGAAGACCAGAGCTGTCCTTTTTAGTCATTTTTAATTATTTTTCGTTTTTGTTCTCAAGCCCCAAGAAACCAGTATTGTTTCTTCAATGACTGATTGGACTGGGACTCCCGGCAAACTGGCGGTGCAGACACAATAGGCCAACCGTGGTTATGCTCTGCAGTTGCGGGTTCTTTTGAATGGTGGTCCGCAGCCATATGCATGTGAATATCTCAATACGTTATAGAAACTGTTTTTCTTTTCATATAATAACGTTTGGGCCTTTTCATTCATCTGTGTATACTGGAGGCTGCCGCAGCGGGTTGCTGGATGTTCACATTGTGTCGGTGTGTGTATGAACTGCTTGCCGTTGCTGCTAAAAGTTTGTTTCGTTTTGAGGATTGAAATCCGGAACAAAATTATTTTTTCTTAATTTTTAATTTTTTTTTTTTTTTTTTTTTTGGGGGGGGGTTCAGTTTCTCTTGTCTGCCTAATTTTATTGATGTAATTACGTCAGGAACTACAAGCATGTCCATTATGTCGCCAATATCCAATCTGAAATGGCTGTCATTGGTTTTGTGTTACAAAAATAATTACTTTACACTCCAGTCGAATCCTTTTTCTCAGCATTAGCTAATTTAGAGAAAGGTTTGATGGTTTCATGTTATGATCCTCAAACCTCAATTAATATCCGCTGTATGAATTCTAAATCCTTCCGTTTGTCTACTTCTATCTCAAATAAACAAAGCAACAGTTTTTATTTTTTTAATTTAATTTGTTTTTGTTATAATTTAAGTTAATTACTATGGAACGAACATTTCTAAATATAGTAAATACATCAAAGTGTCAGTCACCTAATAAATTGGAAACTTGAGAACACTTTAAAGGAATGATTTAAAAATGTAATATGTTTTAGGCCTGGCAATCAGACATAGCTGTTTATGACCATCAGAGCTCTCTCTCTCTCTCTCTCTCTCTCATACATATATATATATATATACATATATATAAACCCCCTTTTCAAAGCACAAAAAAGGCTTAATGCAAGAAAATAAGATATTTATAAGATTTATAAGATTACGCAAGTGTGTCGGCTTTACCCAGCTGTCTGGGTACCATTAGGTACCATTGGGAGGGGCTTCAGTTCAACTGAGACAGAAAGGCAACTGGACCCATAACTGTAATCTGCCAGGGTAAACAAATCACTTTTCCTCTCAGCCAGCAGCTGTTAAGAAAACAGCTAATTTCAGAGAGCAAAATGCCAGGATTAATCGCAGCCGTGGTTCAGAGTACCCAGCAATGTAGATGTCGTCTTTCTAAAGGCCGGTCGGCACCACCATTAAGTTTAAATGGTTTTAGCATTTATGAACGCTGAAAGGCAAAAAGTTTATTTATCAGTTTATTTACTTTGTTTATTTCATTTGGTTCTAATAAGATTCGATTTTGAGTACGGCAGTTAAGACAAACAAGCAATCGTGTAATGTTACCACATTATTTCATCGACACAGTCGCTTTGTACATTCGCTACACGGCACAAAATAACGCCACAGCAAATATCAATACACATCACCCTAATACACATTTTATGGCAATAATCAAGTACTTGGTCATCCTTCAGAGAGTCCAGAAAAAAAGGGGGTTCAATATATCTTCACAAATTTGTATGAAATGAAAGATGATTATCTTCAGAGTTGTTTTTCACTGGTTGTTCACAGTGTGATCAACTTGTTATAATTACTCTCAGGGGAGTGTTGCGCCTTGCGACTCTACAGTGCAGACTGCTTTTAGGGAGGGTAATGGGTTGAACCTAGATGATTGCTACAAGGTCTATCGATTATGTGATTTAACAGTATATACAGTCATGTATTGTCAATCACTTCATGCAGATACTAGAACACATGCTTTGAAGAGGTTCGTAAATGTCACGCTCATTTATATGTCTATATAGTGAAAAAGAGAATGCAATTTGCAATTTTAAATGTTCCAATTTGTTGCCTTGATTGCCCTCGGCAAGGTAAAGGTGGAAATGATAATATCATTGTAATTTGAATATTAATGGGTTTTTTTAGGAAAATGAGCTTTAATTATTTTGACAGCATGTGTCGTATATGATAAATTTACACCGGGCTGGGGTAGGGGGCAGCTGCACTGGCAAATACAGATATATTGGTTACGTCGGCGCCAACTGATACTGATACCGAAACGAAGACAAAAGCAAAATCAATAGCAACACTGATTTGCCGCGTTTAGACTGTAACAAACAATGGTTCACATGTGCGGGCCTTTCAGGAGTTTCAACCCCGAGCACCACTCAAGTCCTCGGTCCTCGTGGACAGGGGGGCATCTACCTGGAAAGGGTTATGGCTGGTCTTCATTCTTTATCAGCCACATCCTGCCGCACCGACGCACTCCCCACTCAAGGGCAGCAAGACAAGACGCCGGCCAAGGTACCGTCATGTGTTAAACTTGCCTGCTGTTGTTGTTTGGTTAAGTTTAGCCATTTTGTTGGCATGCCACATGCACTGACAGGACAAACTCGTTGTGCGGTGTACAACACACCCAGGATATAAAGAATAGCTATTGCAGCTGGCAGCTTTTGGGAATTATAGTCCCATGATTAATGCCTTTGGGACCAGGGAAATTTGTCTCTTCAGACAGATGGACACTGTTCCGGTGAGTGCCCTGGTTGCATGACTAATCTCTTCTGGTCCACGATCAGCTGTTGTAGTTTCTTTATGACTGTGGGACTACCAATCCCTTGCCGGTGAAAAATTTTGCCTCGGTCTCTTTACTTTAGCACCAGTGTGATCTGATCAAAACTCGCTGCCGGGATGTTTTACCGAGTTCCGGGGGGATTTGTTGAGGAAGAATAAAAACAGTTCTGGTATTTGTTGAGGAACCCGGATCATGAACAGAAGATTGCATGATGAACTATCAACAGGGATAAAGCCGTTGCATTGAATGCAGTTGAATATCTGAAGTCCACAAACACTTCAAGATGCCTGTAATGCCTGTAATGTTGGCTTTAATACAAATTCACTAATTGCCATCAGAATTTGTGTGGTTTTGAGACAGAAATAACTTGTGCATCGCTGCTACATTTTAAATAGTCCCTTTAAACAGTCGGCCGGGGTCGGCGGGCCACACCCAACGTTATTCCTGTCCGTCCTATGCCGCGACCATTTACATCATCGGGAGATAATTTGTCCCCTATGATTCCGATCAAAAGCCTTCTGAAAGAGAGAGTGCCCCGGTGGACTTATCCGCGGTTTTATTCAGCAGTTTTATTAGCTTAGTAAACCGCGATATGAAATCCCAGTGCAGGGAATACCGGGAGGCACTAGGGGATACTTCCTGCTTCTATATCCACACTGCAGGCCTGTTTTAAATGCCCCCCCTCCCCACAGAGATGCTGAGTAAAAAATAACAAAAGCAGTAGCATTTGTACGTGCGAATTCACAGAAGTTTAGGGTACAGACACAATCCTGTGCACGCAACAGCAGATGGTTGTGCGTTTGGCTTGTGTTTAAACGTTAGCCAGAGAACTGTGAAGTTCACCATTTATGGTCACACAGAGATGATTCAAATAAACACTTTTTTTTTTTTACCTCTGCCTAATTCTGACCTTATTGAACCCTTTTAGTCGTCAAGACACACACTTGATGTTGATGTCGAAACCTTAGCATTTTTCCACTTAATTTTTACTTTCAGCTGTAGTTGTTATTGTTTTAATCACGATTTAACATTGTTGTTGTTGCTGTTATATTACAACGTAATGAGACACGGATTAACGTTTTTATGTAGGTTATAATGTGTGATATATGCTTTAATGATCATATTAAGCTAGGCAAAATCATTATCATGCTTTGTGATTCAGAGCTCACATTCTCTAAGACTACAGAATCCCACATAATTATTCTTCATTCTATGAAATATTCTATCTACTAAAACTTCAGCTATGTATGATTTTAAAAAATTTTAAATACCTTTTTTAATTTGTAAAAAAGTCCCTAGCACTATAATATGAGTTTGAAAAGCCTTAAAGTTAATTGGAAATATATACCTGAATTCAAATTTTAAATCCTTTTGATTCTAATAGGCGCGTTTGTGTGTGAAGATTTAACATCATTTTGTCCCCTTTCATTCCATGAGGGAGTGAGTAAGTATAATCTGTATGGCATGAGGATTACCTGGGTGGCTTTTCACTCAGTCATCAAACACCTATTCCTAATTATACACTGCTGTAGTAGTTTTATCGACGAGTTTGTCAGGGCCAGATCGATTAGTGCCTTTAAGCAAACAGTCCCCTTAACCTGTGGATGGATTTAATGGTGACAGTAAATGTGTGTCCCAGTTAAAAACCAATGGTAAATGTTTTTTTTGTTTGTTTTTTTTTCCAGTCTTTCTAAGGATGAATGAGCGCCCATCACTGTTTTGGGCTACTGCTGACCGGTGTGGTTTGAATGCCATGAGGCTGGAGGCTCGCACCCGTGCCGGGAAAAGGCCCCATGTGATTAGCCAGCAGTGTGTCGACTGCACGCTGCTATGACCAAGCTGATGCAAGCTTCACTTCTGGGACAAATTCACTTCCGCACCTATAGTCTTCCCATTATTTCCTTCTTCTTCATATTTACAATATGCCAATACAACATTATAAAAATCTCACAAATTGATTTTATCAGGTCAATATTTATATAAGCTCAAGGTCGATTGGTCTGTTATAACAACTGAATTAACACATCATGAGTATACAAGGGCTTTTTGTCATCGTGAGTGCGTGTGTACGCAGGGTTTTGTGCCACTGTGAGTGTGTGCACACAGGGCTTTGTGTCGCTGTGTGTGTGTGTGTGTGTGTGTCTGTGTGTCCCTGTGTAGGTGTGTCCCTGTGTAGGTCTGTGTGTGAATGGGTGTGTGTATGTGTCTGTGTGTATGCGTAGGTGTGTGTGGTGTGTCTGTGTAGGTCTGTTTGTGTGTGTCTGTGTGTGAATGGGTGTGTGTATGTGTCTGTGTGTATGTGTAGGTGTGTGTGGTGTCACTGTGTAGGTCTGTTTGTGTGTGTCTGTGTGTGCATGGGTGTGCATGTGTGCGTGCACTATTGACTGTGTGTAGGTGTAATGCTTCACTTAATCCATTTGACTGCACTATGGACTGCCTGCGCACGGAAGCCTCCGGGGTGCACGGATTGAACGAGAAAGAGATCGCTGTACACATCGCTGTGCAGCTCCGTCACTTCCTGGGTTTCATTTCAGTGTTATGGCCTTTAAAATAAGTCCCAGCCTTTGGTGAGCAGCAAGTTCACTTAGGGTGAAACTTCATTGTTTTATGCAAGACAAATTATTTTTGTATCCTGTATGTATTGATTTTAAAGGTACTATAAAAGAAGTTAGAAATATAAATGAATGCTGATGAAATATAAAACATACAGTACAGTATATTTTCCAGCATTTCACATTGATATGACTTCCATGTACATACAGTCAATGTCTGCTCAACAAAGAAGAAAAAATAACCTTTCTATTAAATTAAATATACCAACATAACCCATAAATCTTTTATTTGGCCCCTCTATTTGTGATACCAAACTGCATGTGTAATTGAATGCATGCTCAGTTCCTGACAGCTGCTGTACTCAATGGGCAGAGCGCCGTCCCGGGCATGGTGGGAAAGGAAACGACCGGGCTTCCCGGCCCGTCACTTACCAGCGTCTCCCGTCACGCTCCCGGGCGCCTGCAGGCTGGCAGTGCCACCAGGAGGGACAATTGTGGCCGAAACCTCTCGTGCCAGTTGTGTAGCCTGCAGTCCGTAGCATGACAGGAGGCTTGAAATCAATTTGGATTGGAGGAGACCAACCATAATACTAGCTCTCCTTCCTCGTGTGTGGCAGCACTATATTTAGGAAAGTCCCAATAATTTAAAAATAAATGGCAACTCGAATATTCCTATAAAATATATGAGCTACAGCATTTTTTATCAGAATGTTTTTTGTTGTTTATATAAAAATGTTAGCATATACGAAAAATAAACTGAAAACTGTTTCACCGTGAACTGTCCAATAATAATTTTCCGTAGTTAACAATTCTACAGCATTCACTGGTTTTACTTCTGCTAATGTGTGAAACCTTGTTCAGCAGTACATGTCAGCCATTTCTCATACGAGCATTTAGCACAATGCAGGAAACATTTAAGAGAATTAAAAATAAATGTTCATTGCTTTCTATTTACCTATTAGCTGTGACAAAAGTGTAAAAAAAATAAAAATACGATTATTGCGTAAAATTTCTGTGGATTTGATTATGTACAAAACTGATGTGATTTATTGAATCTTTCACATGATCAGTGTGCCATGATAACTTACTACTAGCAAGATTGACTGTTTAAAAATACCCAGCATGCAATGCATAATATGTTCATGAAAGGTGTGAGGGAGACGGTTAATGAGGTCATTAATTAAGTCATGGTTGTTTAACAAATCCAAATTCCCAGCCACCCATTGTGACTT
>JAOYSI010070959.1:0-19797 GCA_025775065.1 Hiodon alosoides
TTTTTTAAACAGTGTTGAACACTATTGAACAGTGTTATTTCCGAATGCCAGTTGGCCTTACTACATATTACATTTTTTAAACAGTGTTGAACACTATTGAACAGTGTTATTTCCGAATGCCAGTTGGCCTTACTACATATTACATTTTTTAAACATTGTATATAAAGCATAAACCTTCACATTTTGCTGGAGCACGTGGCCCACGACCACACCTGCACCAACTCCCCAACAAATCTAATCAGAAGCAGTCTAATGTTCTTATAAACCAGGAGAAAACACAGTGTCCCTCTCATGTCCCAGCTGTTATTGTAAATAGATTTTATTTTCTCCCGTAATTACTGAAATGGCTATTTTGGGTTTATTACGATGTTTGAAAATTAACTTAATTCTTGCTTAAAGTCACACAAAGAGGCCTGTACTAAATCAAAATGGTCTCAGACTGGAGGCAGCATTCGTTCTCTATTCAAGGTAATTAACGTGAATGATCAACAGCGGTAAATGTTTTGTTTTTCTGGCACCGCCGAGTACACTTCTGGCCACGGCGTTTACCGTGAATTCGCTCATTCATTAACGTGGACTTCTGGACACAGCGCTGGTTCGGAATTCAGAACGACACCGTCCTCAATGGTAACCGAGTAACCGTGCAAACAAACACAGCCGTGGAGGAAGGAGGTATTTTCCGGCGGGACCGATGGAACTCGCTCTCGCCTGTTCGGAACTTTGGCCCTTGGCAGCCGCTAAGGAGCGTTTTGACTGCGCTCCGTTAGTTGTGCTGCCGGTTGGAGTGGTGCGTTCAGGCGATGCCACGTGAGGGAAAGGGGTACCCGGGGTACCCTTGGCCCGAGCCCCAGGGTGTATATTTTGGTCTCCGGTAGCTCAGAAAGACTCCAGGAAGTTTGGAGAGAGGTTTCGGTGTCAGACATCGCGATGCGTGCACAGGAGAAACATTAGCTACCTCAGAGCAGGGCGACCAAAAACAGCACGTCGTTTCAACGGTTCCTGCTAATGAGTATGACAGAAACACATCCTGAAGCCCATGGCGCTTTCTGCATAGCTTTATTTTATGGCCTATTCTGAAATAAAGACTTAATCATAAAACTAATATCGTTTTCTTAACACAGTCAGCTTAACCGGTGTGTCCTGGTGTGCGTGCCGGCTCGTGTACTGGTGCCAAAGATGTCTGCTGCAGTCGGAGCAATCACACCTAGCGTCACATTAGCCGGAGGGGTTTTAAAGCCGAGCTTCCACAGTCCGTGCCCCAGGGTGTGCATTCCCAGTACAAACTAAGTACAATAACCAGTACAAACTAAGTATAATACTAATAATACTAAGCTGGTCTTTG
Organism: Hiodon alosoides; assembly: GCA_025775065.1. NCBI lineage: Eukaryota > Metazoa > Chordata > Actinopteri > Hiodontiformes > Hiodontidae > Hiodon > Hiodon alosoides. The sequence continues at coordinate 1,343 of JAOYSI010070959.1, forward strand.
GTCGGTTTAAGATCGTTGAATGTCAGGTAGCTATCCTCCTTTCCGGATGTCTTAAGGTACTGTTTTTGGCAATGAATCCTGGGAGATTGACTTGTTCAGTGTTTTGGAAGCCCAGTTCAGCTCTGACTACCATAAATAATGATGAAACCGTGCACTAAAAACAAACTAGGCAAAATCTTGTATTCCCAAACTCACTGTAAATAAGACAAACATTCATTTTCTTGACGCCGTTCTCGTCCTTTTATCTGATACCCCCACTTTGGCCTTGTATGGCCCAGTTCGAGTTGGCTGCTGGGGGGGTTGTTATGTTAAAAGTGAGATGTGTCGGGGGAGGGGCAGACTGACAACCCCCCCAGGCCCAAACCTGGCTCTGATTCATAGCTGGCTCTCAGACTTGGGAACTTGGAGTCTGCCGTAATCCAAACAGTGCCAAAGTGGAGTGGAGGAATCTGGAAGGAGAAGTCTGTTTAGCCAGGGAGGGGGGGGGGGGGTGCCCGTGGCCCACCGGTCTGCCCCCCAGAGTGTAGGGAGGTGCGTGTGGAAACGGGACAGAGATTTACTGCTTTTTAAGGAGAAATTAAAATGATTTTGGAGAAGGAAGAATGACATTCGTTTTAATGTAATGGCAGGAAGAGACATGGTCATGGTCCCCGTCAGTTTGTTTCATCGGGGACATGAAAAGGTCCCTCTCACAAGTAAGAGATGGAAAAATCAGTCACTGAACCCTGACCCCCACCAAACTCTCACACTGAGCAGATTCAGACAAAACCATTTTATTGTGCCACTCAAGGATTCAAATGGGAATGAATGCCACTGGATTCAGGGAATCCCCCCCTCCCAAAACCCATTTGGTTTTCTGGTTGATTGGTTCCCAGTGGAAAATGCAAACAGTCCCGCACTTTGTGAAAATGTAATTGTGAAAGTGCAGTTTTGGGTTTGTGCGTTTTTGCACCCCTCCCTTTTCCCCAGTAGACCTGGCGCACGCGACGGCCTGGCTGTTGTGAAAACACGGAAAGGACAACAGAAGACCAGGATACGAGGAGGCTGAGCGAGTCGACACTCAGTCAGCAAAGGAAAGCGAATGTCACAAATCGTGACAGAGCGTTGATGCCTTTGGTTAAACCTGTCCATGACCTTTGATGTTTTTCCACCGGAGTACGGTACAGCGAGGGAATGTCTTGCTCCGTTTTCCGTTTTCCGCTTTCCGTATTCCTGGTCATTCAGCTGCTGGAGTCCTGCCTGTAAAAACAGGAGTAATTAAATCTCTGCGCTCTCATTAAAACTGCAGCTGTCTGTGGCTGGGGCGGGGAGTGGAACACAAACCGGTGTTCTGTGGGGTGAGGCGAATGCTTTGGTTGGCTAAAATAATCCAGCAGACTACACCTGGACGGGGCTTGTTCACTACGTCATCCATTTTTAGGGTCTCAGTCAGAGGTCAGTCTGAGTGACAATCTTCACTGGACTCTGAGGATTTGCAATTTCAGGAGGATGTTTTATTTGATTAAATCTACTTATCTCCTCTGAAGAAACGGCAGGTTTGCTGGACTGTTGGGAAAGCAGCAGAGGTGTTAGCATGGGGCTAACGGCTAGCACACGCCAGGGTGAAACCACCAACTCACTGCCAGCCGGTCTCTGGATGAACTGCTCAGCCACTTGCCACAAGCTAAACTGTTCCCTTGTAATTCAGTTAGAAAGTACAGAGACAGAGAAATTGGATGACTGGCTCGTACTGAAATCAGGCCCAAAAATCAAAGTGCCAAGCTCCAAGGGTTCAGACAAACGGGAAGAGATGGATGTGGCCCTCACGCAAGTGTTTAAGTGTGTTTTTCAGTGAGCATTTTAGTGCGTTTCAATGCACGTTTCAGTGTGTTTCCATGCGTGCTTCAGTGCACGTTTCAGTGTGTTTCAATGCACGTTTCAGTGCGTGCTTCAGTGCACGTTTCAGTGCATTTCAATACGTGCTTCAGTGCACGTTTCAGTGCGAGTATACTTAATGACTGTGTAGGATCTCCTCATCGTGGCTTTCTCTGTAAAAATGATGTTTGTTTGAATGGCTCAAGGCCACCAAAAAGAAAAATCAATTAATCCTTTCTCTTCCATATTTATTTATTTAAGATCTTTTGCCGAGGGGCACATTTTTTTTTTACTGAGAAAATGATTATTTTGTGTATGTTGCTTTATTTGTGTTCGCAGTATTGAGCGTCAGAGAGCTGTGTGTGTTTGTGTCCAAACATTATTGCATGCCCCATTCACGTTCTGACACCACCTCTGAGCTGCATTCCCTGCATTTGTGTGTAAACTGCGTCTTTACAAAAACGCCTTAAGCGGCTGGATGATTGGATGCAAACAATCAAACCTGTAAGAAAAAGAATAGTTCCACTAGCCTTCAGAATCACAGCCCAAAAACCCACAAGTTTACAGTATGTCTGTTATATACACAACAGGGTGTCTGCTTAGACGTTTACTTCATGTGTGGACTACGGAGGTTGTAGCCAGCCAGGTTTGTGTGCATCTGTCTCTTAAAGGATAGTTACAAAATTAAACGCATCGTTAAAAATTTAAACTGCGTCTGTCCGTCGTTCGTAGGTTTTCAAAATGGAAGGGTCTGGCAAAATAATGTGTTATTGTGCTCACTTTCCGAAAGGGAAAACATTCGTCCAACTCGTTGCAATTCTGTGTAGAAAATTCAGTTGGGGGGCAGGGACCGACATTTAAGGTTGACCTCGGATCTAAACATCTGAGATTTAAGCTTCACTCCACGTGTTAGATCCCTGGGTTGCCAAACAGAGTGTTAGTTCTGGAGTAGTTTAGCTTATGTCTTATGTGTGCCATGGGATTGCAGATGGTGGATTTCCAGCACATGACCTGGCAACCAGCAGTCAGTAGACTAAAATGTGTTTACAGTTTTCAGGCTGGAATATCAAGGAAGAACTCGAAGAAGCACCGTCAGGAAGGGTTTTAATGTATCAGGTCACTAAGAGCTCACACTGTGAGGTTAGTTGGTGTTCACACTGAGGTTACAAGTACTGCAAAAATTGTATTTACGGATCAGAAAAAAAATTAATAAATGTAAATAAGATGCAAGGTAGAAATGGTTGTTGCAACTATTTATTTCCAGTGTACGCAGCGATATATAAACAAATATAAACAAATGAGGTAATTAGTGCTGAAAAAAAAAAAAAAACGTTTATTTTATATTTTTGCTGACTTTAGGAGTTCCAATAAGATTTTATGGTCCAATCCTACTGCCTTTATCCAGAGTTAATTCCTGTGCCCACTGCCTTTATCCAGAGTTAATCCCTGTGCCCACTGCCTTTATCCAGAGTTAATCCCGGTGGCCACTGCCTCTATCCAGAGTTAATTCCTGTGCCCACTGTCTTCATCCAGAGTTAATCCCTGTGTCTCTGTAATCCCAGAGTTAATCCTTGTGTCCCTGTAATCCCAGAGTTAATCAATTTGGGTTCCTCTCTTCATTATGGAAAATGTTCAACCTTCCATTGAAATTCAAAATATTTTGAACCTTAAGATCAAGTCCAGGCTCCTGTGTAAGGGGACTGTTGAGTGACAGGTGCCAACGCGTCGGGGAGCCCAGAGGAAGGAAGTCTCACATGTGGCAGCTCCATTAGGGATGAGAGGAATGGGTCCATGACAGGAACAAGACTCTGCAGCAGTTCACGCTGATGAAAAGAAGCATGGACCGGCAGCACTCCCATGAGCGGAATACATCACTTCCATCCGTCCTCCTGTCTGGACCACCTCAACTCCCTCCGCGACCTGGTGGGGAACACGCGGGCGGAGGGTAGGAGGGCTAATTACTGGGAGTGAGAGCGTTGCTAACGTAATGTTAATGTAGAGTGGGTTTGATACATGGTGGTGTTGCTAACGTAGAGTGGGTTTGGTGCACGACCGCATTAATAACGTAGAGTGGGTTTGGTGCTCGACCGCATTCATAACGTAGAGTGGGTTTGGTGCACGACCGCATTCATAACGTAGAGTGGGTTCGATACACGGCGGCGTTGCTAACGTAGAGTGGGTTTGGTGCACAACCGCATTAATAACGTAGAGTGGGTTTGATACATGGCGGCGTTGCTAACGTAGAGTGGGTTTGATCCTGGCAAATAAAACGGAAACTAGCATGATGTGGAGCTGAGGGTTTGGGAGCCCTGGTCTCCCATAAGGTCAAATCTGACAAAGAGCATTTGCTCACAAGGAACCAAACCTGTCAGGGGCTAACTGACCTGCCTGGGGCCTCCTGGTGGGGCACTGTGCGCTAACTATCAGTTTATTCCCTCATCAAAGGGACCCACCAGACTCAGGGCCTATCCTGCTGAGAACCTTAGGCTTTTGTCTCAAAGGGCAGGTTCACTGCAAGTGTCAGAGGCTGTTAGAGATTCCATCCATCCAATCAAATCACGACTCTAACAACATTCGATTGGGTCACACGCTGATGGTTCGCGAAAATCCTAGCCTCTCCTGGATATTCAGCCGTTTCTCTCTGCAATGAGCACTTGTTAATCGATTCTCTGAGAGAAATTATTTTAAAGGAAAAAAAAAAAGAAAACAACTCATCCTAAGTAACTATCTGCAGCCATTCGTGTCGACAAAATTCACTGCAAGTCCATATAGATAAATGAGTCCCAAGATTCAGGGGTGGGGGATTTTAGTGGGAGCTTGAGCAACAAAAAATGCACGTCCACTGGAAATGACATCAGTCCCATAGTCGGGCACTGACCCAAGCTTTTCTGTCAGTCAGGAAAACCACCTCCAGACCAGATCTGTCCCTTAGAGATGTCTGGGCAGGTAGGTTTCTCTCTTGTTTTTAAAAGAGAGAAACAAGGGGAAAAAAAACCTCTTGTTTGCTTACTAGGCTTCTCTTTGTTTCTGTATGACACAATCACTGCTTTGACCTGTTCCTCAGAAATAATGTCAAGAGAGAGACTGGCATTTTAGAGCTGGCAATTTTGCGACCGCATTATGAAAAATTATGTTGACATTACACGAGTCTCTGGGTTTTTAGCTTTGGCGGTGAAAGCCCAGTTGTTTTCGCTTTAACCTCTGAAGCGGACCCGGCGGTTCTGTTACTCAGTTACGGAGAGCCCTGCCCGAACCTGCCTAACCCTGCAGAGATATTATTGTACTCCCCCATAGGAGGGATTCGTGCTACAATAACTTTGGATTAAGATGACAAAAAATATATATCCCCGTTTTCTTAACATTTCATGGACTTGTTGAGCCAGCCCCTGTGGATGAGGGAGGTTAAATGGTTAAAGTGCCAGGCGTGTGAAACACAATCGCACGGTCCGACTACGGCCGTCCACGGGAGCGAGGCTGATCTGCAGCGCTGCAGCTGGCCTACGTGCACAGCCTCGGAGAAGCCATTTGTCAGGCTAACGGAAGGCAGACAAAACCTTTTCTCTTTCTTGACAGCGTCTGTCTGCAAAGGCTTTGGGCCTAAATGGGCAAGGGCCACTGAGCGTAGAGGATGTGACATACCTCCTGTGAATGAATGTGAACAGCATTATCTCCGGCGGACACATTACTCTCATCCGTTTATCTTAAAAGAATGGTGGAGTTATATTACTGAAAGGATTAGAGTACACATTTAGCTGTAGCAGTGTTGCGTGTGCTACGTCGCCTGTAGCGCGGGCAGTGTTGCGTGTGCTACGTCGCCTGTAGCGCGGGCAGTGTTGTGGATGCTACATTTGTGTGTGTCAGTAACAGGCGCCCTGAGAACGGTGTTAAAACGGCGGCCCACTTGGCCTTTTGACTCTCTGTCACGCTTCAGCACTCGGCCGAGAATCGGCTGCAGTAGGAGGCGATGGAGGGTTCTGCCACCACATCTGCTCTGTCCGCCCACACCAGGAGGAGGACAATCACCACATGCCCTGACCTGTGACCCCTGACCCCTACTGACCCTCATTTGTCAGGCCACACACTCTTTGGGCATGAAGTGGTCCCCAGAAAAGGGGCCCCGCTGATCCGTCTTTGACACCTTCAGGCTGATTGACCCCCCCCCCACCGCACAAACATAACTTCCTGTGGGGGCACTGGTGTCTCGTTTGGGCCTCCCCCACACACCAAGGATTCTGACATGGACCAGAATGTCTTAGCCTGGTTGGGTTTGGCCTAGGTGAGGATAATTCTGACCAGATAGCTTTAAAGTTAGGTTGTCTCTCAGTTCCCATAATAAATAATAACAACACTATATTTGTATTAGAACATGAAGGGACATTTAATAGTTTACAATTCACAATTCGAGCCAAAAAGCGTGTCTGCAGTATGAAACGAAGATAAAATATTAGGCACCCCCAGGGGGTGAAAAGGCCTGTATGGAAGCAACTCCAGTCGCTCATTTATTGGGATGGTCCCGTAACTATGCGGAGGGACAGAAGTGCAGGGAACGCAGTTCCAGCATGAGAGGGGATGTGCAGCCCACAGACCCCCGGGAATCCGTTTCTCATGCCCTTAACAGACGAGGGACCACCCAGGAAGAGAGAGGGAGCCCCCGTTATCATGGCGCTTTTTACGTTTTATTATTATGCAAAATAAACAAGCTGTGATTTAATAAAATGCCTTATCAGATGTGAGCTATTTACAAAGAAAGAAAAACACAAACACACACACACACACACACACACACACACACACACACACACACACACACACACACACACACTGAGGACAAGCAAAAATGACAATTTCTGTTTAGGTTCTAATGCCGGTTTGTGAAAATGTTTACATCATCCTGTAAGGGACATGCCCAGCGATTTTCACTTTCCCTAGAGAAAGATCATACCTGCCAGTCCTATTCCCGTCAACACTCTCTCTGACAGGGATTTAGGGGCTTCTGGGTAAAACAAAACGCAACGGGAATCCGCAACACTGAGGGCGTCGGTCTGACACTTTGACTCCTGTCCCGTCCCGTCCCGTCCCGCCCTGTCAGAAAGGATGTTCATTTACAGGTGCAGCTTGGGATGCTAGGCTTCAGTGAGCATGAATTTCAGTAATGATGTCATCTTTCCTCCACAGACAGATTTGACTAGACGTTTAAGCAAGCTGAATAAAGCTTCGATAAAAAGACATAAAACGAACAATTTTAGACTTGCAGACTTTTTTCATTTATTATTTGAATGGCTTTCTGTGTTTAACCAGGAACAATTATTCAATCCGAAGGCCAGGAGTAATCCTTTTTTTTCTGATCAATTGTTTGGTTGAGAATGTCAGGTGTCCACAACCCAGAACTGGCATACAGAAGTTAACCCCTCACTTCCGTGCTTGGGACGTGTGGCTCTAAACCCCGGTACTTTATTAAACATGTTCAAATTTAAACGAGAAGACGTTTCTGTTGGAAACTGTCGAAAAGCCCAGGTGATAACGAGGGCTCGTGACCTTGAGTGGATTTCCTCGGCCACACCCCATCAATACCCCCATAACCAATTAGATCAAAGAAAACCAATAGTCAATTGCAGCCGTTACCCTATCAGCCTCAGGCAAATTCCCACAATATAGATGAGGCAATCATTGCTAACCAGAAAAACTCTCCTGTTTGCCTTGGTGCCATGTCCCAAGTCAAACAGGTAACCCTATTACCTATGAACCAGTTAACAGTTAGCTAGATTTTCCAGTTAACCAACTTTAACATCAGTGTTGCTGCATGTGTGCAAGAATAAAGTTCTTGTGCAACAATTCTACCTGCAAAAACGTATGAGACAAAATTCAATGTCCAAAGCTACAGTACTTAAACATTGCAATGTTTCCAGGGCATAGAGGAGAATTGTGCAGCAATTTAACATTTATATCAATGTCCCCTTCAATTCTCTTGCCTTGCCAGCTGTTAGCCCAAGTTTTGGATTACTCCGTCCTCTATCACGCAGCATTTCCTTAGGTGCCTTTGGTTATAAATGGTCTTTTCATGCCAGAATGAAAATTAGAAGCATTTTACATACATTAAAATTTTAGTAAACAACTGTGTCTGACCAGCGGCCATTGATGAATAAAAAAAATCTTGACTTGACATCAGAGTGGGGTCTCATCACATGACATCCGGGACACTCTGTAGGAGCAAAGATCCTCTCCTATTCTTGGAGGCCAGAATGTATCCAGCCAGATGCATCTCAGAAGCGATATATGAGTTTAAAGTTTCTAAAGCACATTATGTGCATGGGCCCCAGTGTGGGAGTGGTTTAGGTGATGCCTACTGGCTTATCACATGGCCCCACAACCTCTGTCAATCACACCATCATGTAAAGTTCTCTTTTTGGCAAGAGAACAAAGGTTAGGAAAGCCACACATTAAATGAACCCCCATGGAGCAAGGAATGGCCCTGCTACCTAAAAGGAAGGGGTTAAGCTGTTTAACATTGCCTATTAAATAAATAAAATAATAAATAGTCCAATCGTTTGGAAAACAAACGCAAGCTGTGCTCATGGCTCCCTCTAGTGGCAGGTTTTTGAGGTCAATGTTTGTTACTGTCTGAATTATATCTAAACCTCACAGCCAGATGGAAAACAAATTCGTGAAGCAAATTTCCCATCAGCCCGTTTGAAATTAACTGTGCTGCAGAGTTTGACTGACTCCGCAGGGACATCAGGGATTGTTTTAAAGCGTGCTTAAACGTGCGGTTTAAAGTGTGTCCAAGGGTTTGCAGTTTTGTGGTGCTGCAGACATCCCGTATATCGAGCTCTGGTTGAAGCGGCCCAAAGTGATGGAGAGTGTGGGCAGAAACTCACGGGTGATATCCCTGCAGCTGGGGCAAACACACAAGGGGTGATCTCTCGATCGTTGTCGGCTCTGCGTTCAATTTCTTAAGGAAGTAAGGCAACAGGTAGCCTCTAAACCAAACGAGATTAACTCAAGTCCCACCCAACAAAATTATTTACGTTTGGGGTGAAATGTGGCAAAAGAGGTTTCCCCACCCTTAAGCATCAAGACCTGCCACCCGCATTTGCATTCAGCAGCAAATATTCACTAGCTGACACCGCTTTGGGTTTTCGTTAAGCATCCACTATTTTTGACCAAGGTCTTTCATCTAAAAATAACCCAAAAACTGTATTTCAGTTTATCATTACCGGCGTCCTCAATTGTTCAGATAATGAAAGGCTATTATTTTGAGATTGTATGGAATAGCACGACCAGTTCAATTTATCCGTCATATAAAATGTTCCATCCAAGCCGCCTTCCCTGAACTAAAATGTAATGTTTTCTTCTTCACTGACAAAGCCAAGAAAAACATTGTCGGTTTATTTTTTAACATTGTCGGATAATTACATATGGAATATTTAATATACATGGTGAAAAACGGGAGGGGTATTTTTCTAAGTTGAAAAATTAAGACAAACCTGTGGATTGAAACGCAAAGCAGGAGTATTAATATATCGCTCCATTAAGGAGACGGTAACCGAAAGGAGAACGTCATCTAGAGCGAGACACGTGGCGGAGGGTCCGTCTCCCCGGCAGACAGACAGACAGACAGACACAACGGGGCGCTCTAAATCGCTACACCTGTTCGCGCGATGGGCGTTAATCGACAGCACTATGTCCCAGCGACAACCCCTCTCGTGTTCAGCTGCTGTGCTGGCGATATCAGAAAATACACTTTTCACACGTGCGACTGAGCCGGCGCCTAACCAAACCAAGCACTCGACCCCTTTAATAACCCAACCACTGCGGTCTGTTATTGCATCTGCGGTGGATATTGCTGTATTTACTCCACTCATACGACCAGTTTGTTCTGGACGGCGATCTGGCTGATCTGTCTCGATAAATCATAGGCAATGTGCCTCCCCTCTAATTAAAATCAGGATCACGGAGGCTGGATTGTTGAACGGCAAGTTTGTTTAGTGTTGGTGACCGAGGCGCAACCAAATTGGCCAGCGTGTTTGTTGAAAAATACCGTCTTATTTTGCGGACAAGACGCGTACAATCGTACTGTAAACAAAGTCAGGAAAATTCCTAAATCATCACTGTTAGGTTGGTTCAGTTTCAGTTTTATTACTATCCCTGGTTTAAAATTAGAGAAGGAACCCTCTATAATCGTCGTTTCCTCTCTTCTTTCTTGTCCTTAACAAAATGTTCTGTTCTTTTTTTGGAAACGGGTAATTAAGAGTTCTATAGCAGGAACTATTTGTTAACCTAACTCGTGATTCAAATTAAGTTCCCAAAAAAAATCGAATGGTAAATTCTGGCTCGACCGAGGAGGAATTTTATTTGTTGAACCGGACCAATAAAGTTTATTGGCGGTACCGTCAACTCATTGCATCAATGAAAAAAAAAACCGAACAGCTGTATGTATATCAGAAGGCTTAAACGTCACAATGAATTAATATCTTGTCGTCATTTACGCTGTGGTAGTTGTGGGTATTAAAGAGAACAGCTAAAAAGACAACGAAAACTGAATCTGCACACACGTAAGTCTGAGAATTCACCCTTTTATGGGAGGATATGGATGCACGTATCGTGGCGACCATGCAGAGAATGGAAGCGCCACCGGGCTTATGAATATGCGCAAACGAAAAGGAAATCGACTCCTCACGAGCTGGAATTGCTATTGCAAATGACACCAGCACGTGTCAAATTACTTGGCGCAATGTAGTTTCAATAAACCCCCCGAGATTTCTACTCATAAATCCGACATGTATAAAAGACTAACTGTCATGCTTTCAAGCAAAAGCCGCCGTTTATCGTCTTTCAGAGGGACTAGACGTCGGCAGAGTCCATGGCTAGAAACACTTGGTTATCTTTCCTCTGAAAGCCCCGCTGTGGAGCGGGGGCGTATCTGAGGTACACGGCTTTCAGAACCAATGTAATAATTAAAATGTTCAGCCATTCAAAGGTCGCATTTTAATCTTGCACGATATCAGTTGTTCTGAACTATTGCATTTAAGGAATAGTATACATTAAAATGCTATGTTAAGAGTTAGAGGAAGAATAATCGACGGAAAATAAATATTGTAGCGCTGCGGTAGGCCTATGTCTCTAAGAAAACGAACTAACTCTTTTTTTAATGCTTTCGTTAATAATGGACAGACGCACTTTTATTCTTCGGCTCTAAATAACACAGTTCCTGTGGGCTGAGACCACGCCAAAACAATAAACGCCTTCTTCCTAACCATCTCCCCTATTTCTCGCTCTCGTGTTCTTTTCCTCCTCTACTTTTGCTCGTTCCGTCGCTCCCTAACACTCTCACTCGCAGTCACGCCTCCTCACGTCACGTTCCCCCTTCTTTTTATCTCTCTCCGAGGGCGGAACCACCTCTACCCAGAGGGGGGAAATCCCCACTACGGCCCGCAACTGTGGCAGGCACTCTCCACTCTCACTGATCATACCCCCCTCCCGAACATTACTCCCCTGGCGTGGTCTCCCGCCCTTACAAATAATTTGCCTGTTTTCGGCGAACACACAAACTCACAGAACTCTCCCTGAAGTTTGGGTAGCCCCACACACTCCCCACAGGTCCTAGGTCGGTACAATATATAAATAAGTCAGAATGGATGAGTAGCTTCAGCGTCCAAGACATTATTAGGCAGAACAAGCGGGTCCAATTGGTGTACGGGTTGATGCTGCCACCTGCTGGCCATTGTTTCGTAAACGTCGGTGTTGCTAATCGGGATGTGAATTGAATGCCGATTATGTGTCGTTTTACAAAACAATGGCGCAGTTACCAGTATACGTAGTAGTACAAGTTTAATAACAATATTCATTCCGTTAAAATGCTACAAGGAAGAGCATGTGCGAAATATCTTTTCAGCAGTGACCCCACTTAACCAACGGCCAGTTTACCTCCTTTTACCACTGTATAAATTGCTCAAATTTTATCCAATATAACGGCTGCATCTATCAACAACAGCATTTGCAGCCAAAGAATGTAGCACAGTCTAGACAGTTCTGCTTAATCAGCCCAGATCAATCTCCGCCAGTGCACCCCTCTTTATGGACGTGCTAACTCTTAATTATTTGGTTTGTTTGTCAACATATTTACGGGACAAGAGTGCTGCAAGGGGGTCCAGTCATGCACACTTAATTAATTGCCGATTTGATTAGAACTTCGAGCTAATATATATATATATTAGAAGACTGAGCTCAGTACTTTATGTCGGGAGCCAAAGTCCCTTTACAGTAATCTCCGATGAGCTGTGCAGAATTCCCCACGTGCTGTTTCCAGGAACAAACGTTGGAACAACAATGTAATGAAATTTAACATTTATTTTAAGAACTCTGGGCTACAACGTCTTCTTATATAACATAATGATTTTCAAAATAAAAGTAGGTTACATCGGGGTTTTTTTCTTTATTAAGCAATCGTAGAAACCATCCCTTGTACTATCAAGAATATTTATGTATGTATGTATGTATTTATTTATTTATTTCCCGGAATCTGCCACTGTAGCGGGAAAAGTTGCTTCCGATAACAACGAATAAGCACCAGAATCCACATCTCCCGTAAAACGACGAAGTATGGAAACATCCAGGCTTGGTGCGCGTGACTGGTTCTGTCAAACCCAGCCGCTCGTTTTCAAATCGTGCATTTCCGCGTGATGGAAAGTTGTGTTTTAAATATTTAGTTTTCTTGTTACTAATTCTAATCTAATATATTACATTCTTAAGATTATATTTTAATTAGTTTTTTTGTGTATTTGATACCTCTTATTATTGCGTTATATAGGCCTGTATATTTAAATGGATAGCTTGCTGCTAGCGAACTACAAAGATTTACGGATTGAAAGATTTTTTTCAATTTAATCGAAGACGCATGTGATGTTATATCGCCGCTATCGTTGCAGGCAGAACCATGAAAAAAGACACACTGTTAAGACTGCTCTTTAATCTTTAAACCCCACACACTCTTACAGACACGTTTGCGTTCTCGAGGTGGATCTATTACACCCTTGCCTTACCTCAGGAGGTTCGTTAAAATAACGGTTTTTACTGCTCGAGCGGTTCTTCGCTGTAAAAAAATAAGCAGTGTGGTTTATATTGCATGTTAATGGCTCTTAATGGGATTCTTGGAGATGTTTCCTAATCTTTAAAATGGCGAACATGTCTCGAAATATATAAGTGCAATAAAGAGGATAGTTATAGGAAGTTATCCGGAATAGTATTTATCGGACTGCTGATCTATTACTATGTGAAAAATAAAATATTATATTTATATTATAACACTGCTGTTGCCCTTTGTTGCCAAATATTGTTAAATCTGATGAAGAAATAAAGATTTTTTTCACCTCTCAATCCCGTTTTTAATCAGAGAGAAAGAAAAATGCAAGAATTATATAAATATTTGCAATTTTTACTTAATTATAAAAACTTGCCTTGTTTGAAAAGCAGTTTTGTAAAAAAATTCCACTGACTAATAAGGGTATTTTTATAGATAGAAAAGAGCCATTTGATGCAGAATCAAATTCAGTTTCTGCTGAAAAGATTGACAGCCAGAGAGTTGCTTAAGGTAGCCCACACAAGGAACTTCAATAAGTTCTTATCTTTAATTAAAGAGTTATCTCTTTGCTTTCATTTCAGCTTCAGGAGGAAAATGCCTCTAGTCACTGATACCACACACTCTTAAAGCTATAATACTTTTTTTTAAAGTGAGGTACTGACATACTCTAAAGGGCTCCCTGTCGATGCAGCACCTCTTATGTTTAGTTCGGAATAAGAAATGACATCTGCCTAGTAACGGTACATATATTTGTACCACTCTGGTCGGTGCGGAGACGGTTTTTTTAGCGAAGGGAGAAACGCCCTCGTGTGACTCACTGGCCGTCTCCACATGCTCCCTGTGAAGTTCTGTTAGTTCCACCGGCAGGTCCGTTTACCCTCTCAGCCACGGCCACTCCTCGCCGAACCGCATGGTGCCGATGTCTCAGATAATCCACCGGTTTCGGCCGCTCTGTAGAACCCGGGCGGGCGGAACGCTTGGCGGGTTCTCCTTACTCCCTAATCAAAGCCGACTGAATGCATGCTAGCTGTGCTGGCGCAGACTGTGATATTTCACGGGTTTCAGTTGCCTGCTCTTCAGCAGCTGTTCTACGGCTCTCCAACCTGGCACAAACATCTGCTCATCATACTGTGATAGTGCGATGTTTGCCTCCACTGTTCGCCCGGGCGTCTGGACTCTACGGTAGGTGTAGCATGGAGAAATTACGCCAGATGGCGTGTGGCCTGTTGACCACGGCCTGCTTCAGAAGTCGATGCGGATGACAGACGCATCGCCAACGAAGCGCGCTGTGTGGAAATGTGAAGAGGCTCAACAGAACAGATTCAGGACGTGACACCATCTCTGATAAAGGGTTACACTTTATCCACCCTGGATACTCAGCACTAATATATTTATGTAATAACATTAAAGGAAAGTATCTCTGCATCTTTGCTAGTGAGGCACTTTTGAGAGCCCTGGGACGTTCTAGGCTCTCTTCCCTGCGCTGAGGTGATAGATTATATTTCAAACAGGCCATTTCTCACTGTCAGTAATGCACACTACATCCCACATTGGGAGGACTGAGAGAGAGGATGAGTGCGAGTGCAACCGCCTACAGTCCAAGTGGTTTAGAGGAAATCTCATTTGAAGATGTGCCTCAGATCTTGGCATGGAGGTAAGGCAAGGCGGAGAAGGCTGTGTGGAGTGGAGACTGCGTAATCGCAGGGCAGCTCTCCCGTCTTCATCTCACCGGCACCGAGAGGCTGGCATTTTAATGTGACCGGGGGGTTCAATTCTGCACTCCCTGCAGGTTCAGTTAACTGACCCGGGAGATGGGGTTTAGGTCCCAACTGCAAATTAATTTTGTTGTTTGCCGACATTTCAATCCAGGGGAACTCATACCTCAAACTATAAATAAAAAAATCCTGCTATTATCCAAGTTCTGTTAATACTCTGATTTTACCTTTGTGTCTATACTTTGTCATAATGGTGACCTAAATATCTTTATCTATTATGATAATAATAGCTCATTTTTTATCAAATGTTATCAAAATCCCAAAAACAGTTCACTCATACTATCGTATACATTTATCATACGTATTAAACAAGTACTTGCCTGACCCACTAGAGGGCAGTATTTAATAGAGGTGCACACACAGTGAGGCTCATGTATTATATTGCTACACTTGCTATGATTAAGCAATATTTGTTTTTCATTCTACGTAATTAAAAAAAAAAAAACCATGACATAATCCATGTCTCCTTAATCCAAACCAACAGTAAACAGTATTTTCTACCTTGAATCACTGAGAGTTCAATAATAAGTTGTTTTTGCAGCTGGGAATGGATAGGATGACAGGGTGAGATACAGTGTTGATGCGTGTGGGACAAAGAGCGCAACGCCGTGCCAGCATTCTATTTTTACGCTCTTCCCCAAATAACGTTAGTGAAACATTGAAGAGACATTGCGAGTGGGTTTCCGACCATACAGGATTACCGGACAAAGCAGAGTAAGTAAACGGTGTGGGCAAACGCTGGGGTCAGGGGTCAGGGGTTCAGGGGTCAGGCCCGTGGCAGTCGATCTGTGCTTTTGTCCGCTTTTTCGCTGGGTCCACAAGATGACATCTCGCATGCACAAAAGGACCACTTACAGAACAGTACGCCTCTTCAAATTTGAAAAAATCCCCCACTCCCTCCTTATAACCACGATTTGGCCTCCTCCGGTCCTCCTCTCTTCTTCTTCAGTCTGGTCTGAATATTGTTGTGTATAAGTTCTGATGTTACAGGAACACGCATCATGCTGTGCGTTTTGATGTTACAGGAACACTCGTTTAAGTCATGCTGATGTAACAGGAATGAGCCCCAGGCTTCAGTCAGGGATTAACGTCCCGTCTGCGGCCCTCCTACGGCTCGAGTCTCCACTTTCGTTTTTTGACTCACGTTGAGCTCATTCATTTGTGCTGCAGCCAAAGCCACACACTCGAACGGCATTCTGGGTTGGCCCGAGACAGGAACTAAACATGTAACCGGACTTCCTTTAAAATGTGCTATTAGCTTTCCATTGGTGCGAGGCGGGCGGATACCTAACCTCACACATAACCTCACACATATTAACCCTAACCTCACACATAACCTCACACATATTAACCCTAACCTCACACATAACCTTACACATATTTACCCCAGATATTTCTATTTTATTTTTTGTTCTAAAACAAACTATAAACTCTGAGAAAACCCTCCTGCTGGTCCTGCTGGTTCTACACCTGTGATGCCGGTCCTGGGCCTGTGATCCCGGTCCCGGGCCTGTGATCCCGGTCCTGGGCCTGTGATGCTGGTCCTGGGCCTGTGATCCCGGTCCCGGGCCTGTGATCTCGGTCCTGGGCCTGTGATGCTGGTCCTGGGCGTGTGATCCCGGTCCTGGGCCTGTGATTCTGGTCCTGGGCCTGTGATCCCGGTCCTGGGCCTGTGATGCTGGTCCTGGGCCTGTGATCCCGGTCCTGGGCCTGTGATGCTGGTCCCGGGCCTGTGATCCCGGTCCCGGGCCTGTGATCCCGGTCCCGGCCTGTGATCCCGGTCCTGGGCCTGTGATGCCGGTCCCGGGCCGGTGATCCCGGTCCCGGGCCTGTGATCCCGGTCCTGGGCCTGTGATCCCGGTCCTGGGCCTGTGATGCTTGTCCCGGGCCGGTGATCCCGGTCCCGGGCCCGGTGATCCCGGTCCTGGGCCTGTGATGGGGGCTGAGCGACAGCGCCGGCAGCCAAGGTGAGTTCCTCTTTGTTCCCTTGGTTACTGCTGGAGCTGCCTCAGCTTTAATACATTATTCAGGTTTGCTGGGTTTCCCCCCCGACCCTCTGCGTTAGGGAATGGGCTAATGGGCTTCACTGATTGCTGAGCCCCCTGTGTTTTGCTGATTGGCCCGGCAGTTTTGAGAGGAGCCTACAAAGCATGAATGGACCAATTAGATAATGATTAGTTTCCTTAATGGATTCATTAACCTTTAGAAAAGTCACGGGCTCCATCTAATGTACACCCCAGATTTAATAATTCAGCGTTTATGAAAAGGAGTTCCACAGGGGTGGGCGGAGACAGTGAAAATGAGGCCGGGCAGTGACGCGAATCACCCACGGACTCCTGGCCAAACGGTTACATTACGATAAATTAATGGTGTTCATCATATACCTGCAGAAATCCAATAGCAAATGCACATTTATTATGTGGGTAAACACCACACTTCCAGGCTTGTGTTCACGTGTCTGGTTTGACCACACTTTTGTTTTTCCCCCGACTGAATCACCAGTCGGTGCCTGGGAGTGGTGATTTTATTGATTCATTTATCGCAGGTAAAGATTAAAAGGCCACGGTTACATGCCCGCATTAGTTGGTATCTTAGCCTCACGTCAGGTTCCTTGGCGGACCAGGGTGTTTATGTGAAAGCACAATCCTCTGTTTACGGGGGTCAGACTTGACTGTCAGTTCTGTCACTGTCCCCATAGCTGTGACAGGGGGTCAGTCCTGATTGTCAGTTCTGCCAGTGTCCCTATGGCTGTGACGGGGGTCAGTCCTGATTGTCAGTTCTGCCAGTGTCCCTATGGCTGTGAAAGGGGGTCAGTCCTGATTGTCAGTTCTGCCACTGTCCCCAGTCCTCATGTGAATTAAAGTTATATTACTATCCATCTCAGTCTGTTTAAGTGGCATTCCCTTCCTCGTCTGGGAAGCCTTTTGATGGACCTTTAATGTTATGGTAATCCACAGAGTTGTACTTAAAATGCAAATTTTCTTTATCCTGATCAATCAATTAGAAACAACCTCTCTGGAAGCCAGCTCATAAAAATGCATTTTCTTGCAAAAGCTAATGGTAATTATTTTGGAGCACATCCCTGTGTACTTTATCTCAAACAAAAAATAATCTGGCCAAGATTAATCTTGAAAAAAAAACGGGAAAAAAATACAATAATTTTACTAAATAAGGGATTTATTCCGCTTACCAGATTCAGCTTTATTAAATCAAATGTCAAACAAATAGGCAAGCTGAACCAACTTTTTTCCTCCACTCTGCCTGCAGGTTGGACAAATGAGGACTATTGATTATTGCCTTCTGCACCGCGAGTTACCGTGAAAAACCTGACTCTGACTCCCCCAGGATAAACCTGACTCTAACTCACCAGAATATATCCGACTCTGACTCACCCAGGATAAACCTGACTCTAACTCACCAGAATATATCCGACTCTGACTCACCAGGATAAACCTGACTCTTATTCACCAGAATAAACCTCACTCTTATTCACCAGGATAAACCTGACTCTTATTCACCAGAATAAACCTCACTCTTATTCACCAGGATAAACCTCACTCTTATTCACCAGGATAAACCTGACCCTTATTCACCAGGATAACCCTGACTTTGACTCACCAGGATAAACCTGACTCTTATTGACCAGGATAAACCTGACTCTTATTGACCAGGATAAACCTCACTCTTATTCACCAGGATAAACCTCACTCTTATTCACCAGGATAAACCTGACCCTTATTCACCAGGAT
>JAOYSI010070968.1:0-10120 GCA_025775065.1 Hiodon alosoides
CCCCCCCCGCCCCCCCCCCCCCCCCCCCCCCCCCCCCCCCCCCCCCCCGGGACGGGGGTGTAGAGTGGGACGGAGAAAATTGGGGAGTGAGGTAGCGGGGTTCGCCCTCCCTCGGGGGTAGAGGTGGTTCCACCCTTGGGACAAGATAAAATGAGGGGGGGACGTGACGTGTGTGTGTAGTGTGACGGTGCGAGAAAGGAAAAAGGAGCGAACCAAGAAAATCACGAGTGTGAAGGGAAAGCAAGAGAGGGAGGATGGGGAGTAATAGGGGAGATTGTTAGAGAAGAGGGGGGTTGTTTGGGTGTGGTCTTAGCCCCAAAGAAAAGTGCGTCTGATCTTTATTTAGGAGAAACAGTAAAAAGAACAAAATCCGCTTGCTTTTAGACTTACCGCAACGCTATGATGTTATTTTCATATCTTAAGTTAAATCCCCATTTTGCACTAGCAGAAGAATAAATCAATTCTTCGCACCTTATCAATATTGTCTGAAAGTAATCGGCACCGTCTTAAAGGAGCAGATAAACTCATATGTTGGTGTTAACACCACTGTAAAAAACTATGCACTACTAACGTTTCTGTGTTTGGTTTAAAATCGGAGACATTCTGGGTGCTGTAGATACCCACTTCAACGCTGTAAAAGAGCGTAGATTTAGCTAGGGATGTCCCTACCAATGTCAAGGGAACTTTGAATTGGCTCTACCAACAATTTCGATAAATCAGAAACGTCTTGTGTCAAATCAGCCCGCCTAAAAATAGTGTCCACATCTATTACTCTCATCGCCCTAGTTTTTAATCTCGTCATGAAAAGGACCAATATTTGAATTCCAGTTTTACAACATAATCACACCAACAACAATGTTAAAAAGACTTAAACAATTTATGTTAGACATTTTTCTTTACAGTTTGGGATGCACGTCATCGTATAATGTCCATTAGGGATGGGCGGATCGATCTAAAGTATCGATACTTCCGATCCTGACGTTTCATTTTTAAGATCGATTCTCATATAAAACATATCGATACCAGGTGCTTTCTTTAGCCTGTTTTTTTAAATTAAACTAAATGTGAGCAGATATTTAAAAGTGAAAATTAAATTAAATTGAGCACGTTGTTTAGGATAGGAACTACTTCTCCCTCCGCTGCTCAGATAGCCTATACACAGGCACTCAGTCACAGACAGTCAGTCACATAAAAACGGTTAACAGTCCTGTTCTGCTTTCATGGCCGAAAGAAAATGAAGCATCGTTTGGAGACATTTCACTCCAATATACAGCAATGAAGCAAAATGTGACATATATCAAAAGTGTGTAAGAAATTGTGGCAATGCCACAAACCTTCTAAAACATATAAAAATCAGTCACATACGAGAGCATGACGAGTTACAGCGGAGTCGATTAGGGGAGGGCAGAGGATACAGACAAATACCGCCACGTATAGTGACAGAGTGAGTTCTCTGTCAGAAGCCTTTCAGAGAGGCAGGCATTAATTATACAGGCATCTAAGTGATAATATTAGGTTATTTAAATCATTTGAACAGAAATCCGTTCATACTTTTTATTTCTTGAGGAGCATAACATTACATTGTGTGCATGTACATATACACTAATAATCCGATTACCCGACTAACGTTAATATCCGGCTATGCAAAAAGTAATGTAAACACCTGTTATCTGATATCTTTAATCGGGGTCTTAATAGCAGTAACACACCAATATTTCTGCCCAACACTTTGATTAATCAGGGCATGTTATCGGCTTTGTCAGATTTCTATCTGTTTTTTAAATGAGTTCATGTCTGACTACGTAACTGGCCATTATTTCACCGATCCCATGTAAGTTTTTTTGTGGGTAATCGCTGTATTGCTGTGCATGTAAACACTTCAGTCGAATTATTGCTGTAGCCTAATTTTTTCTAGTCGGTGTTTTGCATGTAAACGCACTCAATAGGCTGCTAGACTAGACACATTTCAAACAATATCTGAATGCATTATATACATTTGTGGAAAAACTGATATGCATTGCTCAGAATTTCTAAAATATAGACTATATCTTTTAAATGTAAGTAAAGATAGCAGGTTGCTAATATCTTCAGGAATTATCTGGTGAATTTAACTTTCATGTCGGCCATCATTTTATCACACAGGTGTCACTTTTATCAAATGGTGGATAATGTATTTTGGAATAAAACTCTTCATACATTATTTAAATTACCCACTTTAAATGTTAAGTAATTGCCTGTAGCTACTTAGTCTAACTTAATTTGAAATCAGAGCAGCATTTATTATTCTTCTTAAGAGATTTTTATTTTATGTTGCTTATTTCACTTTAGGGTATCTGATTAGTCCAAATTTTAAGTTGAAAAGATGTGAAGAATGACACCTGAAAAGGGTAATAATACTATTAATTTAAAAAAAAATGTGTTGAACGTTATTGAACTTTGAATTACTGTTATTACACAGAAAACAAAAAGTTAAGTTTGATCATTGGTAGTTTATTTAATAATAATGCAAAGGCTTTCAAATGTACATTTTTATGTCTGCCTTTACCAATTTTCACTGTAGAAATCACAAGAAATTCCCCTTTTTTATGTATATAAGAAGACTTTTTAAAGTATCGGTATTGGGATACTAGCCTTGGTACTACTTGGTATCGGATCGAAAAGAAAATCAGTGGTATCGCCTGTCTCTAATGTCCATAACATCGAGAGTAAGCGTATATAGATATACGCAGTTTATTGTATTTGAATGTTGCTACAGTGAAAAAAAAAATCCGAAGTGTGTGCGCGCTGGTTTTGCCCCTCCCCCTGGACAGAGCGCCGCTCGTTCTGAAGCAGTTTGTAATTCTTGTATTCTGCAAGTGCTTGCAGCTGTCTCACGCCTATCTTCCAGAGCTGCTCAAAACACAGCTCAGGCGCGCAGTGTGAAACAGCATACACTCCAAACTTTCGCGACCGATAACCGGGAGCGAACAAGACGCGGACTTTACTTGTCAAAGAGAAGATACATCCACACAGTATAAGTAATGTGGGAATCTACAAAAAAACAATGGTAAGCTCAATTTTAACACGCCTTGTCGCTTTGCGCTGAATGTTTGGTTTCGTAATGCTTGTATTCTAGAAGTAATTAACGTGGATGTGGTGTCAGGAAAGGCCTAAAACTTTAAATTTCATGGGTGCGTGATAACGCAGAATGAACGAATGGACTGAGCTTATAAATGTGGGGGGGAAGTAATGTATCAAAGTCCATCCTTTTTGTTTAAACATTTTCTTTCTTTTTCTAGCAATCAGTTGACCTGCCTTTTACCGACAACATGACAGCAGGCTTAAACTTCACCTTACTAATGAATGACTCTGAAATGCATAATCATAGCAGATGCTCACTCACGAGGACTGCCTTTCAATTTTACTACCTGCCTACGGTTTACATTATGGTTTTTATAACTGGATTCATTGGTAACAGCTTGGCGATTTGGATGTTCGTCTTTCACATGAAGCCTTGGAGCAGCATCTCCGTGTATATGTTCAACTTGGCTCTAGCCGATTTCTGCTATGTGCTCTCTCTTCCTTTTCTAATTTTTTATTATTTCAACAAAACTGATTGGATATTCGGAGACGTCCTTTGCAAGTTGCAGCGTTTTATATTCCACGTGAATCTGTACGGAAGTATCCTCTTCCTGACCTGCATCAGTGTCCACAGGTACACTGGGGTTGTGCACCCGCTCAGATCTTTGGGCAGGCTAAAGAAAAAGAATGCGGTCTATACCAGTGCACTGGTCTGGATAATCGTGGTGGTTGGAATTTCTCCAATTCTATATTATTCTCGTACAGGATCCAAAAAAAATTCAACCACTTGTTATGACACAACCACCGAGAACGAGTTGCCTGGATACTTTATCTACAGCATGTGTACAACCATATTCGGTTTCTGCATCCCTTTCATCGTGATCTTAGGCTGCTATGGATTAATAGTGAAAGCTCTTATATGCAACGACATGAATAATGCGCCGCTAAGGAAGAAGTCCATTCACTTGGTTATAATAGTACTGGCGGTTTTTGCCGTTTCGTATTTACCTTTCCACGTGATGAAAAATCTGAACATGCGAGCAAGGCTATACTTTCAGAGCCCGGATATGTGTGACTTCAATGACAAGGTCTATGCCACATACCAGGTGACCCGGGGGCTAGCCAGCCTCAACAGCTGCGTGGACCCTATTTTGTACTTCTTAGCTGGGGACACCTTTAGACGGAAGCTATCTAGAGCCACTAAAAAGACCTCCCGTAAGGGGGACGCTACCATGCATTCAAAAAGCGAAGAGACCGCGCTCAACAGTTTGCCCGAGTACAAGGAGAACGGTGATACTCATCTCTGAGGGAATCATCAGGAAGCCGCTCTGTGGACAATAAAGCTATTGACAAACGTGTACTGTACACCAGTTCCATCGACCGCTGTCTGCGCTGACGTGTGATGTGCGCGCAATGCTCAAGAAGTTCTAGCTGCTGTCATTATTTCAATGATTATAATTTCTTCTAAATAATGTATTGTTTATAGTCAACGGAGTTTTTAAAGCTCTCTATTATGTTTCTGATACTTAAACGACCAAACGCTTATCTAGGTATGGAAAGCCTTGGTAATACGGAGATATATATAAAAATTATATTTCTAATCGTTTTAATGCTTTTTAATTTTAGCAAGTGTACGTGCATACGTTGACTATTTACACATCAGCTAGGCATTAATGGCTCAATTAACCAATGACAATTGAGCCGGTGAAATCAGGTTTCAGGGAGCTATATAAGAAAATCCAATTTAAACAAACACCCTTATTTACCTGTGTATTATTTGCCCTAATCGTATCTTGTATCTGTTATATTGGAGGTCTTTTGATAGAACTAAGAAATGTACTGCAAACATTTAATACAATTAATTTTATTTTTATATTTTATGAATGTGATATAATTGCTGAAATTATATTGATATTAACATGTTCGTTTAGAAGTTTCAGTGCAGTGTAAGGAACCGTCTACTGTATTTCCTCCTCTGTACCTGTTATTTAGTCCACTGTATATGAAGGTATAGGGAAAACATTAGTCATACAGAAATATCAGTATAATGATGCCTAGTACTCAATGGTGCTTTGTCAAACCTGTAATTTTTTTGTGAGTTTTAACCAGACCTATAAGAAAAATAACGTTTTTACAGTTAAATTATTGCATGTAGCCAGTGTTACACTTTGAGAAGTGAGAGCAGTCAAGAAATCCCTTCTCCCATCAGTGAAGTGATTTTTGCATGTGGATTCGATTGTGCGCCTGGGACATCAGAAATCTGTGTTAGCCACTAATTACATCTGCCAAATAGATCCATGTAAATCTACATAAATATATGTAATTGCTCTAAACCTGTTAAACTTCTCAACTGAATGACCATCTTTGATATTTTTGCAATGATGTCAAGGCAACAAAGACTTGAAGTAGAGTAAAAAAATTAAAAACAAAAGCTCTGAAATATGTGATGTAAAATAAATGTAGAGTGACTTGATGTACTAACTGGCTATGTTTTGTATTCCAGTTAATACTATGTGTTAGTTTCGTTCATTTTGTGGTGGTTTCTACTATTTCTAAAAAGGGAATTCAGATATCATGCAGTCGCTGAATTTATTCCATTTTCTTTAGCTTTCTTCCAAGTGTTGCTGGAATTGCAAGTAACAGTGGCTTTTAAATATGTCTTTTTTTATTCATCTTCAACCTCTAAGGATAAACTTTTGAGCTGTGATTTAACATTGATTTCGTTTATCCTAAAGTCTAGACGTATCTTGTCGTCAATGGCGATGGTATTGCACACCACTGTTTTGCAGTTCTCTTTAGATTCCTTCCTCCTTTTGTATTCTTAGGTTTTCTTTTCTTAAAAGCTCTAAGAAAGGGAATGACGGCGAGTGAAAGAGTAGAACTTTTCACACAGTGTTCCCCAGACAATCTTTATGTATGGGACAAAAGGAGCGGGGTTATTTATGCTGGCAGCATTGGGATTCTGGCATGCCTGGGAAGCCAGCTAGCAGTCAAATTCAGGAAGCTGGCTTTAAGAACCTTTTCTCGATCTGCTTTGTAAATAGAATGTGCTGTTTTTCCTGGTTGAAAGTGGCAACTCTGTGGTTGGCTTGTCTGTTGATAAGACACTGAGTAAATGTTTTCTTCATAATTAGCATGGCATGATTGACATGTGTCAATGGGATGGTTCAAGGTGCTCTGTGAAGCCTTTCAGGTAAACGCACACCCGTATGCGCAAAAAATGGTGGTTTGTTAATAATGGAAAGAGCCATTGGACTTGAAAGAAAACATGTCACAGCATGAAGGTGCAGGGTTTTCATCATGACAAGGAACGAGCGAGGCTTTGTTTTCTTTGTATTTTTAAAAAGCAGTTCCCATTAATAGAGGATAGCATGTGACTCCCAAGATTCAAATCAATCTTTGTGCTGATACACTAGTGGTAGCAGGTTTATGACAGGGGAACCTAACCTAGATCTCTAAGTGTGAGGCAAGTACAATCATACAAACTTGATGCATCAACCATAGATGTAAGATTGCACGACCAGACACGCTCATTTACTGCCGTGATCAAGCATGCAAACTGGGGTGTCATAATAAACGAAGATTCATTTTTTAAAATTAGTGGTGTCTGAATGGACACTTGTCTGATTCTTGTGATATTTAGCCTACTTTATATGCCTTGATGGGGTTTGAGCACATACTGTAAGGGGTGTCTTCATTCCACCTGGATATTGATTTACCATGTTTCTAGATGACTAACAGTTTATTTCACAAGTTAACCTTTCTGTGGCCAGGGGAAGAGATGATCTTTGTCTTACCAGTGTCTACTAGGAACAAGTGAAGAAGTCTGGGGGGGATGGAGTGAACGGATTGATTTATTTTGTCTTCTGTGTCCGTATGTACTGAAGCAGTAAATCGATTTTATGTGTTTTAAAGTAAAATTTACTGGAGTTCTCTTTTTTTTTCTTCTGTGCTCCAATTATTGTTCCAGCGAGGTTTAGTTGAAACGTATGTAAATCAGTCACAATTTTCTCACCCTTCCACCCTTGCCGCACAGATCAATAGTACCCATTCAACTATTAACAAAATAAATTGCCTTTTGATTTAAAAGCCCTGTTTTTTGTCGATAAAATGACAGTGGAGCTGGTTGGCTATAGAATATCCATTTGGTGCATATGGGCCTATCTCCCCTCTCTTTGACCAGCTCCTGGACAATTAAGCAGATGAGCCGCAGAAAGAAATATCACTCATCCCTCATCCTCAGCTTTAAATAACGTCAGGTTACGTCACTGTTCAATTATTGACTTAGACTTTGTTGGTGTTTGAAGATAAACTGCTATTATTGACATGGCCAGTATTTGAATATAAACTTTGTACTTGAAATTGGCCACTCCAATGCATCCTCTGTTTGTATTGGGCAGCGTGAGCGTTCTTCAACAGGAGATCCGGTTTTATTGGTACACAAAGGAAGCATGTTTACTTAGTAACTTGTACGACCTAGTGGCATTTGTTGAAGTGCTAATTTGGATATGATTTATTTTTTTAACAGACACCGTTTTGTGATTAATATTAATGGCCATAAATATTATGTTTGAAGTACCAAGGTTGATGAGCCGGCTTTGGACAGGTGACGGACTGGCGTGGACCAAGACAGGAGCAGTTGCTGAGACGTTTGATTACAAAGCAAACAAAAGAAAATAATTAATCCGACCACTATAGGTAACAGGGCTAAGATGGGGAAAGGGGGGCGGGAGGTTGCCTGAGAGCAAATAAACCTGCCTTGAGTTGTGCTTGAAGTTAGGAGAAACATGATAAGCAATAGCAGGTTAATCAGGTGTCACCCCATGCTGTGACCTTCTTAGAGGTGGTCTCTTAGAGGAGCTTCAGTTTATTCCTCTACTCCCCTCACCCTGCTGCATATGCTGCTTGTTTTAGCTTTTAGCTTGTAATGCACAGCCTATTAGGCCTAACTGTGTGACCAAATCACAGTCATATAAACTTTATTATATTGTTACTAAGAATGTTGTATATCCGTAATGTTAGTGTTTTAATTTTGCCAACTCTGCAGTCAAATGATTTCTGTGTATGCATTGGCTTTTGCTCATATTTTGCGATGTTGGCAAAAAAGTTTAAAGCAAACTTCAAATTCAAATTCACTTTTCACTTCAAATTGGAGACTGGGCCAGCTTGTTTCCATTAAAGTATAACAACTTTCTTTAGAGTAGTAACGTAAGTTCAGAACCTGGAATTTAAAACAGCTTGTTCCATTTCATCCCAAAGATGCTCTTTTGGGTCTAGGACTGGGGACTGTGTCGGTCTGCTAGAGTGAACTGAACTCATTTTTCACGTTCCTGGAGCCATTCCGAGACAACGTGCTTTGTGATGGCGCATTATCCTGCTGGAAGTATCCATGTGACGAAGGCTAAACTCTTGCAATAAAGGGATGCACTCAATCGGCAACAATATTCAGGTATGCTATGGCATTCAAATGTTGCTCAACTGGTACAAAGGGACCTAACGTCCCATGCCATTACACCACCACCACCACCACCAGCCTGTACCGTTGACACCAGGCAGGATGTATCATGGACTCAACATCGCAGATGTTGCTTACACCAAACCCTGACCTGAAGCAACAGGAACCGGTATTCCTGGTAGCAGGTGACATTTTTTCACTCATTGTCAGGTGTTGGTGATCTCATGCATACCGGAGATGCTTCTTCTTTTCAGCTGATAGGAATAGAACCTGGTGCGCTTGTCTGCTGCAATAGCCCATCCATGCTGAGGACGAGACGCCGTTCGGCACTCCACTGTTGTACCACACTGTAATTTGCCTGTTTGTGGGACCATTTTATCACCCACAGAACTTCCACTAACTGGATATTTTTGCTGCTGGCCTACAAACAAGCTGAGAAAAAAGTAGAGATTAAATGTTTTAACAAAAAAAAAACACATGGAGAGAGGAGAGAGGTGCTGGCACAGCTCTATGTTATTAGAGTTGTTGAAGGCAGCAGTCGTACTTTAGTGTACATATAGAGAAATGCCTAGAGACAAGTACATGCTACTGAACAATATAATTCACAAAGGAATTAACGAGAGCAACGTAACGGAAATAAAACTGAAGTTAGTCCTGCAGTAACATTGACCACACATCGTGCAAAGAGAGGTAAGATTAACACATTAGTAGATTGTGTAACCTGTTAATTATAGTAGGGGAAGACAACAATTTGGTTACATGACTGTGGGTGGCATTTTGAGTAGATTTGAACTGACTGACCCAATAAGTATATTTTACAGTTCTTTATGCTACCTCTGGCGTCTAGATACAACTGAGGTCAAGCTTAATAAAATTTGTAATTAAAAGATCATGAAGAAGTGAAAGATGGACCGTTTGGTCAGTTGACAGGCATCAGAAAATGCAATTTAGAAATGAGTAAGGGAACTGAATCGCCATTGCTGTTGCCGGATTTGATGAATGGTGCTACATTGGTCGCAGAAGAAGGTGAGTTATGAGAAGGCATCAGGCTCGGGGGACAAAGCAGAGTTTTCAGGTGCTACTCCGAGCCAGAACAACCCCCTGCCCCAGCCAGAGATATGCTAGAACACTCAGATTTACAGCTCCGCATGGCCCGCGATCCAGGTCTGCGCCTGCACTGTCGGAAAGGAACGTAAATGACATCTTCACTGGAAGAAAACCAGAAAAGGACGGTTTAATTAATTTAAATTGCCCCTCCCAACTCATGTACCCCTGTAGCACAGTTGTGTCCAAAATTACAATTGTATCAAGCATGATGTTAAATAATTGTGTGTCATGCAAGAGGTCACTTGACGTTGCGTGTTAATGCATGGACAAAAAAAAATTCAAAATATACTGAAATATTATATTATATTTTTAATATGTTATTTTTATAATTTTTTTTAGAAGGCAAGTGATTTAGTGTAACATCAAGTTCATTTAAGCATCACGGTGGGGGGGGGGGGGGGGGTTTTTAATTGTCAAATGGCATTTTTTGTGTGGTTTTTTAAGCGGAAATTTAAAATAAATGCAGTTGACATTAATTTTTTTTTAAGTCGGGTAGGT
>JAOYSI010070968.1:10130-22170 GCA_025775065.1 Hiodon alosoides
TTATTTTTTTTTTTTTTTTTTTTTTTTTTTTTTTTTTTTTTTTTTTTTCTTTTTTTTTTTTTTTTTGTCCACCACCCCTTGCCGCGGGGGGGGGGGGGGGGGGGGGGGCGCCCCCCCCCCCTGTTAAGTCTCAAATGCCATTTTGACTGTGCTTCTTTCAGCAGAACTTGAACATAAGAGCAGTAGACATTCATTTGTATGTAACTCGGGTACGTATTTAACTTTATTACAGTACTTTGTTAATGTGTCCATAGTAGTACCGTGCCACCCAGTCTGTGTTGCTATAATTGAACTTTATACTGTGACCTTATTATTGATCACTCAGACCTGTCAATAATTGACTAGCCTGTCAGGGTGTCTTCAATTGCACTTAAGGCTGCATGTCACAGGCTGCAAGGCGAGTGGGTGGAAGTGAAACAGATTAGCTTTCTCTTCAGTGGTGTGCGTGAGCACACATACGGGCACACAATCTGTCTTACAGGTATGCACTGATCTAAATGCACCCGCAGACATGCCTACACGCCCTGGCAATTTCGTCATTCTCTAATGCTTGTTCAGTCACTCTCCCTCGCCCACACACAAGTTCACACATCACACGTTACTTACATATTCCCTACACAACACTATGGCCCAGCCACAATGTCTTAACACATTCAAGCACTCTTGCACACTCTTGTAAACTGTTTGAGCACACACTGGTATTTTGTATTATGTCTCTCTAATCTGATGTCTTGAAAGCCAGAAGGTGCCTGGACGAACAGGATTTGCATTTTTTCGGGAGCGTGCTATTTCGGGAAATTAAAAGTTCAATACATTATGCTAACTCTCAGCTTTGTTAAAGTTATTACTGCTTCTAGATGTGATGTAAAATTATATTTGATTATTGATTGCATTCCTATACCTATATATATTTTGTGTGTGTGTGTGTGTGTGTCTGTGTGTGTATTGCATTCACATATCCTCCTCCACACTCCAGTGATGCCCAGTGCACTGAAGGCTTTGTACAGGGATTTGCTCGCGAAACTCCTGCAGCCAACCTCAGTAGGCTTACGCCTCGCCTTCCTGCCCTGTGTCCGATAGTCATCGACCAGGCCGTCCTACCCGGCCCTCTCCCTCTCATGAGCTCCCTCCAGCTGATCCTGCCACGGCACTGTCAGTTCCAGAAGGAGGGTGTTCTCGGTTGACTCCCTGACCAGAAGGATGTCTAGTCTCAAGGTAGTCTTGACAGTGTTCTATGGGAACTCATGAGTGATGGCAGTTCAACCAGTCATAAAATAAAAAGCCATTCCTGTAAAGGAAACACCAGGCAACGGGAATAATGGTTTATTTTTACCATTAAATAAACAGGAAACACTATTGATAGTAAAATTATCCCCACCTGAATACCACTTGGTAAAAACATTGCTGTAGTGACTGCATTAAGATTCACAGATTAAATTATTGTCTTTTGATGCAGCGTTATATTTGACGTTTTAACATGCAGAACGATTCATCTCAGGAGCGTCGAAGTTTGTCTACGCCGGTGCTAATGATCATCAGTCTACAAGACTGAGATCGCTAGTATTGCAAAAAGACTGCAAGTTCCAGACAGGTAAGGCTGGAACAGGAGATAGCTGCCTGAAAAGGACTTTGTTGAAATGCATTGCAAGTTAAATAACTAAATAAATATTATTGCGGTTGAGATTCCTTTCCTTACTTTTATTCGGTAAATGCCATTTTGAGCAATACAGTATTTTTACATTCTTACTGAATTTTTTTAAATAAGGAAGCCAATGATACTATAAACAACACAGTCTCGTATTACATTAGGGCTGCATTTCGCATATGCACTGTAAACCACATGAAATTAAAATGTGTAATTTGTCTTTTATTTATTTATTGAACCTATTTTTAAAGCAATGTCAAATTGTCACCACACATTCTATAGGTTAGCCTAGCTAGCTAATGTTAACAACTGGCTAATGATTATGTTGAACGCTTGTTTGACCAGCTTAATATCTTCTGCTCCTAGTTACTTCGGCAAAGCCCAGATCATATAAGTGCAAACAAAGCACCCCGCCTTGCAACAAAATGCCTCACCCTTTCATAATGGGACCGCTTTTAAAGGGATAATTTCCCAAAATGCCTCACCCTTTCATAATGGGACCTATTTTAAAGGGATCATTTCCCAAAATGCCTCACCCTTTCATAATGGGACCTCTTTTAATGGGAACGGAAACTTTCTGCACGCTGTATCGTCATCAGTCCCAAAGCGCTTAGCCTGGCGTTTAAAAAGACAAGCAAGGCCAGCAAGACAACAGGATGTTAGAAAAACATGTAAATAACCCATACCAAGCTAAATGATATCATGATTATATATTGGACCTTTTTTTCAGGGATTAAATTAAGACTCAATGTTTAAATCAGTACAGGTCCCTTATTGCAAACAAAAAATTACAACAATTCCATGTGAACAGAGAAGAAGTCAGGTGAGTGGTTACCGGTTTGTTCTTCCTCATGCCCACTGATGTAATTATTCCCGAAAGCGTTACCGTCCGTTGCCATTATGGAGGATACCAATAGCCTGACCTGCGTGTGTGAAGAATTTCACACACTCGCCCACTCACACAAGTTTATTTTCTTGGAAACGGGTCATTGTTTGCAATGTGTCATTATTAGCAATATATAATTATTTGATTTGTTAAAAGTTTTATGTTTTGCGAGGCTGAAAGGATAATGCTTCAGAGTTTTTCATTTATATATTTTGTACAATTTTTTAATTTTTGGTTCATTTTTTAAAAATGATTCATGGGCTTCAGTTGGCTGAGTAAGGTGAGTAAGTGCGTATTCTTCTGGCAGGTCTGTGGTAAATCAACTGACGGCACATAGGCCCGTTTGTGTGACTGTCCTGGGTTGTGTACACACTGGCACACGATACGCTTCCAATTTACCCTGTTCCATCCTTGCATTTATCCTCAGACCGCAGCCTAATTTCCCCTTGTCCTCATCCTGTATTTATTTGTCTGTTGTGTTTAAACGACTTGCTTCATTAATTCTCAGTCTGTAGCATGTCAAGAAGGAGAGTGTACCCTGTTTCTCTTCTGATTAGAGAGAGGGTCACCTGGTATTAGACATTCTGCTCCTCTTCCTGAAGGACATCGGGGGCACCGGCCATTATACAGCGTGATTTGCATTTTCTCCTCTCTGCCAGATTCTCTAACTTTTCACAGAAAATGAAAAATGTTCGTAGTAGCACTAGTGTCCCCCAATTAGTAAAGTAACCCCCAATTCCAGGGAAAAACGGAATCTCATTCATTATCTGTAAGAACCACATAAAGCTCTCGCTAGTGGTGAGTGTGTGGTCACAAACTCTCTGCCACCGTTTTCATCTGGTCTCGGTAATGTCTTTCTTTATTGTATTTCTGTGAATTCTCCAAGTATGTTCTGTAACACCATGACCAATCCGTGTTTGCTGGGTTCATATTTCCTTTTTGGTAGACATTTTTACTAGAAAATTGTATTTTCGAATGAAAGTCTTGAGAACAGGGGTGCCGAAGGTCGTTTCCACACAGCTGTAACACTTTGACGAACAAAGAAAGTTTGTACAAACTTCTGTAGCCAAGATTTCGAAGCCAAGAATAGAAGCAGGCCCCATTATTTTGGTGTCCGAAGGGGCACACAAGGGAAAGAATTAACAGCTGGGACGCTGGCCTCCATGTATTTCAAACTGGAGGGGAGGTAGGATGAGGACAGTGAAGGTCTTCAACGTAGGTTTAAGGGGAAGGAGGGGCTGATTTAGAAAAACAGTCAATGAGGTATTTATAACATGGGAGGGAGTAACAACTGAGCGTATGGAATGTAATACGTTGACAATTATTAGTAGTATGGTGAATTACATGTTCCAAGTCTGTGGTCTTGAAGAAAGGTAGCCCGGCATTTAAAAATAGACTGGAGGTATCAGGGCCAAGAGGCGCCTTTCTTCCTTGTTATGAATTGTCTCTGTCTGACCAGAGTCTTGTAAATAACAGCTCCTAATAAGAGTGACACTGCTTC
Organism: Hiodon alosoides; assembly: GCA_025775065.1. NCBI lineage: Eukaryota > Metazoa > Chordata > Actinopteri > Hiodontiformes > Hiodontidae > Hiodon > Hiodon alosoides. The sequence continues at coordinate 14,163 of JAOYSI010070968.1, forward strand.
ACAAACTTAACTTAAGAAAGCGTTGTTTCGTCCTGGTTATTTCAGACGTTGAATACCAATTTAAAAGATGCCTCTTACAAATGAATTAGGGAGTGTCGGTTAGTTAGGTCATGTTACACCAGCTCTTGGCTGATGGCTCCTGTAATACTCCACACTTGAAGCTACTGTATCTCCTGAAACTGTGTTGCAGTTTTATCCATATACTATTGTTTCTTACTGGGGCGCTGATCTTCCAGAAACGTTGATTTATGCTATGCCTATTTCCACCAGCACTAAGATTGTTAAATCTACCTAATTCTACGGTTTCCATCATTTGATCAGATACGGTTCACCTAATGGCACGAGACATTTCACCTTTGACATGTTGATTTAATTATATGATCGTGTAATAATATTGACTTGTGTGTAATACAATATTATTATATTGTCAACAAAGGTGTTCACGTCAATTAAGGGCTCATGTGATGGTCCAGCACATCAGAACCCTCAACCTGCACACTCCCCGCACAGGCCAGATTAGTTTCATTATTAGCTGATCTATAGACATAATTTCGACACATTTTTATTGTATATGGGATCCAAAGATCGTTCTAGATTGAATATGTGGGATCCCCATTGGAGTGAATGCACAAGTAGAGACCTTTGGATGGGTTCCATTAAGTACAATGAGTCAGCACTTTTGGATAGCTGGTTCAATACTTGTATTAAAATTCTGTCAGTAAATGACACAATACGCCTGTTGGGCAGCCCTCCAGGAAAGTAAGTACATTTTTGTGTTGCTGAAGAACTACACTGTAAGCTGTGGCCCACGGCATCCGTTCTGTTGGCTAGATCCCTGGTTCAGTTCTGTTCGTAGCTGCGTCAGTGATTCAGTTCTGTTCATAGCTGCGTCAGTGATTCAGTTCTGTTCGTAGCTGGTCGGTGCAGCCCTCTTTCCATGCTCGGTTATCAGTGAAAATTAATACCGGTGCCCTGAGTTTTCTTCCATTAATAGACCTCTGTCACACTCTGTGAAGGGTCCCAGAATAGCTCTACTTCTGTGGGGAAGCTGAATATACTGTTCCACAAGTAATGCTACCGACTCCAGCCGAGCCTGGCTCTGAAAAGGGGCGTTTTGTCCGGCGTTGTGATTCTCCATTAAGCTTCCCATTCAAATGCACAGCATGCACAACCATATTAATTTTTTTTGGAAACTGAGCGATTGCTAAAATTTGCAACGGACCATTTAACTGTAAGGAGGAACTGTAACGGCCCTTCCTCCCCTAAACATTAGGTTCTCCAAGCAGTCAGAGCGTGTGCCTGCAGGGAGTGGCCTCAGCATTACAGATCTGGCATTGGTGAGACAGAGAGGCACCTGAGCTTGAATGCAACCGGGTGTGTCAGGTAAGATAACGATACCGCAGGGAGGCTCCTTCACCACATCAGTTGAGCTTAAAGAACTGCGGCTACCTTGCTCCAGAAAGCAGTGGGCAATGAAGAACGATTGGTCAAATTTTTTATTGGTCAAAAAAAAAAAAAAACACGGGAAAACAAAATATTCTCACTCCATGTTCTGTTATTTACCTAGAAATAACATTTGTCTAAATGGCTGTTGTGTAAAAATTAAAATCTTATAAGCAAAAAATTAACATTGTATTTCTGACCCTACTATGATATTTATCACTTTTACCATTATAAATGTTTGTTTTAATTTGCTTATTGGACACAAATGTGCATATTTCACAATACATACACCACATACCATGCTGAGTGAACCATACTGAAGGCCCAGAGGGAACTCATAACTCTCACATCTAGTGCTGAAACCACTCTAAATCCAATTGAACCCTGCAATGCGTTACTGTGGGGGCAAGTATCCCTCCACAAAGCTGCCTGTAATGGCAGTGGCCCTTTAAGTCTCGGAAAGTGCGGATCAGATGTACACAAATGAGTCTTTTTCTAAATTCACCCACACTGTACTCTGTGTTACTGCACAGAAAGTCTGGTTATGTCAGAGTGGCCGGAACCCCTGCCCCCCCGTTAGCTAGAACATTGCAGTTATGTGATCGCTTTAATGTGCGGATGTTTCAGTGCTGCACACTTAAGGAGACCCGGACACCCTGGTGCAGTCTTTCATGAGGTGCTGCACTGAATTTAACAACAGAGCGGTATACATCCGCCAGGATATCGCACTGCTGACTCAAGGAAACAGGACTTCTGGGAAAAATTAAGGGCCTGACTCTTCATGCGCAAAGTGATTTTTTTTAAAAAGTATCGATCACTGTGAGGTAGCCCTTTACCTGAAACATTAAGGCTGACGGCCCCACATAAGCCTGATTTTTCTAAGTGGCCCACAGTCCATACAGATTAATTCTGCTCCTTTGGGGTCATCGGCTCCTTACACTTAACACTTAGTGTTAAGTAGTTGAGCTTTAAAAGTTGTTGCATTAGTTTCTGTCCCAGAAACCATGTCCTTGAATTGACAACTCTCTGGTGTCTGGCCATGTTCCAGTATCTGTTCTGGACTTATTAAAATTTCACATTTTTCGGCACATTTAAACAATCATTTTAACTCTATCCGGCACACTGCATGTATTATTGATGAAAACGGAATGTCATAAGTGAGAAGGGTTTATTGTCAGATTGATAAAAGAGGAGGCCTTGTGCCCTGTATCTCTCTCCTCAGTATCCGGCTCTATGTTTAACGGCAGGGACAATGAGGAGACTGTGGTGGCAGTTGTTAAAAAACCAGAATACCCAATGTCCTCTTTTCGCTGACCCAACTCTCTGTCCGCACGGCTAACTGTACAACACTGATTCTTTGTGTGCAGGCTTTGGGAGATTCGGTTAAAACTGCATACGCTACAGGCGTGCTTAGTCCCACGTCCCCCTTATTTATTGCTGTGGGCGAGACACATTTACAATGCTTCACTTATTGAGTGTAATAACTGCGCTCATCAGAAGATCTGGACTTCCTCTTGTTTGACACTCCCCGAGAGACTCATTGTGGATGGATAAAAAGCACAACCAAAATGATACTGTTGATGCCCAAAAGTTTTCACCCCTGAAACGAGTCCAGTCATCTGTAGTTTATCAAACTTCAATGTCCGCGCTCTTCCGTCTACTTTCAAAAGAGCCTTAATGTCAGTTTGCCACTCAGTCATTCTCCTCTCCCAGCACTAAGGGCTGAATGCGTTTTTGGTTCCAGTCACATTACTGGAGTTTTCGGTAGGTATTTCAACCCATGGGAGATACAAGTTGCTCCTCAAGGTCAGACTTTCAGTCAGACGAATGGCTGCTTACAGAGGGCTGTGAGTGTACCCTGAGATTAATGTTTCCCTTCTTGTGAGGGAGCAATTAATCCTATTGAGACAGAAAAATTGAGCAATACGTCTAACTACGTCTTTAGCTATGAGACATTATAATTTTTATATTTAATCTGTCAATCAACACTTTGCTTTCTAAAGCTGTTGCATAGCTCCCTGTATGAATTTAACCAGAGCATCTGTGGCAGTGAGATCTGTTGCCTGTTTCTCACACTTGTTTTACTTTACTGCCCTCTACTGGTGAAATAATTTTAATAGTGCTAATTTTCAAGAAAAAAAGTTTACGCATGAATATTATTTTTTAGCTTGTATATTTCTCTCCACGGCACCAATGAAGATAAGAATTCTAAGATTTCCCCATTCTAATTGATAGTTGTTTTTAACAACAACAAATTGATTACCACAAATACCTTTGACGAATACTTTAGTGTTTCTGGGGGAATTTCACATTGATCCTGAACTGCAGACATTTTGTAAAGTATTCTCTGCTTTTTGGGTTAATACCGTGTTTTTATGCATATTTTGCAAAGATGCATAGAACGTGTGTGAACTAATCAAGGTCAACCTCCTTGTTTGGATTTTATTTTTTATTTTTTTCTCAAGGCAAGTTAACAGGTATAGCGCTGCTTCCAAATAATGCGATTTCTTTTTTACTAACCGTCTCCCGCTCCCTTGAGAATTTAACAGAAAGTGATATAATTAATGAGCTGTTACCTCACAGACATGTTAATTATACAGTCGTCCCTGCACTCCTGGTGTGCATGGCAATTACTCATAGCTCTACTCTGTTCCATTATCACTAAAGAATGGGTTCTCTAACTAAAAGAGATATAATATAGGGTCCGTTTCTTTGAGTGTCGGTGATGATGTATGTATTTCGCCAATATATTGCAGTTCATTAAAAGTTCATTTTCAAAATTTTCTGAAGTGGACAACAGGGGAAAATGTATTTGAGTTTGCGGTTAATATTTTGACCTTGCTATGTGAAAGTAAAAAAATGCAGTACTGTGCTTAGGCACATGTAAAAGTGAAGATGCTTTCAAAAATTATGAAATGCAAAGTTTCTAAATATAAAATAAATACTATAAAAGATAATAAACAAACAAATAATTAAAAACAAACAAAAAAAATAATGGGAGATAATATTTGGTGTGAGCACCTTTTGCCTTTAAAACGGCATCAATTCTCCTCGGTACACTGTTGTGCAGGTATATTAGACAATCGGCAGGGAGATTGTTCTGAGCATTTGGAGAACTTGCCACAGTTCTTCTACAGACTTTGGCTGTCTACCTTGCTTCTGTCTGTCCAGGTAATCACAGACAACCTCGATGATGTTGAGATCAGGGCTCTGTGGCCATATCATCGGTGGCAGAATTTCTTGTTCTTCTTTCAGAAAATGAATATTTGGACTAAATCTATTTGAAAAAAATATTTCTACTGAAACATTAATGCAGAAGACAAAAAATAAACTTGAAAGACTAAATTTGTGTAAAAAAAGCTAGGGTGCCTAAGACTTTTGTACAGTACTGTATATATTAATAAAAAATTGTGAAACGAATAACAAAAAGTTTATTAGTTAAAATAAAATAAAAAAAATATATATATAAAGATCTTTTTAGAATTAGATTTACAAATTCAAAATGCTTAATGTTTCACGAGCCACGCCAGATTGGGGAAGAGGGGGTGTCGGAAGTGTTTGAAACAGACCGACTAATTAATCTTTTGGATATAACCCTTCATTAAGTCGAAGACAGAAAATTATATTCGATCCAAACAATAAGTCATTATTTAATCAAGCAAAGCTGTCTGTTCCGTTTGCATCGGAGCAGACGTGAATGTAGACACCGTATTTTGAAAACAAAGTAGCGTACTGCAAGTATTCCAACATAAAAGGTGTTTTTTGACAAAAGGCTATCTAGGGTAAACTAAGTAACTTTCTATTTATTTTTAACCTTTTAGGTACTATACAGAAAATTGGTTTATCGAGATCATTAGCGTATTACCTTATTTCAGAAAAAACGTCTTGGATCAATTCAAAATACATAAAAAAAACACCAACAGGGATAATTTATTGTTAATAACGGTACAGTCGGAAATGTAAAGAGGACGCAGCACATATTGGTTATGAAGGGAAGCAATTATTTAATCTTCCCAGATTACCTGAAATCGGACACTGAAGTGCCTAGGCTAATTTTGAAAAAAAGTTCAAACTTTGTTCATTTATGAGATACCTGTTATAGTAACAAGACCAAACAATAGAATTTAACCAAACAGAAAGGCATGACATTAAAACTTGACTGGATCCACATCAGCCATTAAGCTGGTTCAGTGCATTGCCGAAGACTTCAAACCCTGAATCTCCAACATGAAAAGCGGCTCATAGCTGCAACCACCTCGCCAGGTCCAATGGTTGTCCAGTGTAGCTTTTATACTGCTTTCCCTGTCGGCTGTGAAACGCCTTCAGCCGTGGGAAAAAGGTCGATGACATTTAGATGCAGCCCCCTGCATAGCTTACTGCCTTTTGGGATCCCTCTGATGTGCCCCCTGCTAGAGCCATCTAGCTAGAGTCTCCTGACTTGATAGTCTTGCCTCATGACTCATGACCCAACCCTGATTCAGATACCATCAAACGGTCAGAGATGAGTAAGCCAAAGGATTGTGTTCCTTTGTTGCAGGATGCTGCTCACCGTCTAGGTCCTGGAGGTGGAGCTATTGGCACTGTGTTTACGTTATCACAAAACAAAAAGTATGCACATGCAATGTGAAACTGCAGCAGCTGGCACAGTAGAAAGGAACTCAACTTGTAAAGATAAGGTTTCTTGTTTAAAGTAACAGAACTAGGGTTGTAACACTGAAAACTGTTGTTAACTGAAATCTTGAATGTTTCAGAACAGATCCAGGTTTATCGATGGGTAAAGGTGTTTTTAATGTACATATAGACATTGCTCTGCATGTTATATATACACAGGGGCTCAGCATTGGTATCTCTCAGTGCTAGGGTTTGAATCCGGCTTGAGTCAGTGTTTGTGTGGTGTTTGCATGGGTTCCGTCCCGATTCTCTGGTTTAATCCCACCGTCCAAAGACGAGTTAGGTGGATTGGCTGACATGAATCTACTGCCCTGAGATAGATTGCTGTCCAGTCCTGGGTGTACTCTGTCTCACTAAATTGGATAAGCATTTATGAAAGGCAAATATATTATGTATAATCATAATTAGTTATTATGATTATACATCATTTTAGCTGCTAACTGCATTTAGCTGCTAAATGGTAAATGTGCTTAAAATGGAGGACCCCATGTCCAACATGCAATAAACAGAAGGCAAAAAACAGAACCCATTTCAGAACCAAAGAAGTGGGATATGCCTTCCTTTTAGCACCTCAGGCTGGAATTAGATTAAGTGTTATAAAGTTGAAACTGGCATTCTAAAGTCAGAATAGGGTGGTCCACTCATAATGAGTGCGGTTTGTCGTATCTTAAATGTCGCAAATCAGTACTTCCTTGCTGATATGTTGATTCATGTTTTAACGTCGCTTTCCTATAATAATGTGTGGGCGTTGCCTTTTGCTTCTTTCAAAACCTGTTTTCTGTCAGAGACCCTTTAGGATCATTTGATATCTGTGTGTTATTTTGGAGATGAGAGAGATGTTAGACAGAAGTGAACCAAAATCCTGATATAGATTTCAGTATTTTCTATAATTCAGGTGAAGCGATGTCCCTATGGGAGCAAGTGGACTGAACCCCATTGACTCCCATGGACAATCTGTCCACCATTCAGAACCACACTCACCACTTATTCACGCTGCTGTTTTCAAGTTTCTGCCCCCTCTAAGTATGAACAAAGAGACTCTTTGCAACAGAGCAATTTCTCAACCCCACACACGGGTACATCCGAATTGCATTTATAATTATATTTGGACTAAACAGAATCTCCATATTATGTTATTATATATTACTAAAATGTATGTTCTAGTGCGTGCGTGTGTGCTTTAAGGTACCTGAAAAAAATAATCTTAGATTTCTTGGGGAAAAAATTACATAATGGTCTATGTCAAGGTCTGTGTTAAACAATGCTACTTTGAGGCAGATCACCTGGGAAATGTGCCACATTATGTGATGAAAGAGCTTGTTGTGTGTCTCATTTACACTCGCGTGACAAACCACCGAGGGATCAAGGGAAGAGTATGGTTAGGGCTCCATGAACCTCCAAACGTGTCAAATTCTTTGCCTTCTCCAATAAAAAGTGTCACATTCTTTCACCAATAAAATACTCTGAATTGATTTCCCAGATGCCTCCACAGACTGACCAATCCACAACCTAGAGAGTTTCCCAGAATGGACTTACAACGTCTCAGAGCTGATCAAAGAAGACAAAAGGAAATCATTCATTAAGCATTTCCAGCCCAAAGACCAATTCATTAGGGGACTGACAGTAAATTATCCTAATACTGGTAGTTTTTTAATTTATTTTTAAAATCAATAGATTATTACTGCCCACACTTTTCATCTGCCTTGTCCTTGGCACTCAGAGAGCCAGTCTCTTTATTTGATTAACAATAACCAGCTCAATTTCCTGACATCAGAATGTCTGCTTTGCACCCAAATGTATATCAATTAATAAAGAAGGATTTAGACTAATGAAAAAATTCCAGTTAAAATACCAGTGTTTGAAACCACAAGGTATTGACTCCATTCACTCAGTC
>JAOYSI010070989.1:0-13123 GCA_025775065.1 Hiodon alosoides
CGCTTTTCACATGTTGCCATGTCACAAAGACGCTTTACATAGAAAAAGATACAGTATGTCCCAGGCCTGACCCCCCCCAAAAGCACGCCAGTGGCAACAGTGGCAAGGAAAAACTCCCTAGGCTTGCTGGAAGAAACCTTGAGAGGAACCAGGCTTAGAGGGGGAGCCCATCCTCTGCTGGCCAGCACTGGGAGTTTATAACATAACAGTAGATCTGGGAGTAGATGGTTGGCAGTTTTTCATCGAAGGAACACTACTGCATATAATGTTGCTTTCAAACATACCCTTGCCCTGTTCATTGAAGTTGTTTTCTGTGATATTAAAGGTGTGGATGAGGTTCTACTGTAAAGGGGAAAAGTCCAGACCATGCAAAAGGTTGCTTCTCGTCGTTCTGGAGAAGCAGAAGCTGATCTAAAACAAAAACACGGGCCCTGTTATTTCAGGGCAGCATTCTTCTGGCTGGGCTAAACGTTATGTAACGCTTGTAACAATCACCAGGAATCCATGTCAGAGTTTGAAAGGAAAATGGAAGTGCGCTCCACCCATTGAGAAGGCGCTGGACAAACAAACCAATGTAAGAAGCAGTGGTCGCTAACATCTCTTCCTTTAACAGGACTTATGCAGCTGAGACCCAGAGTACACTCTCATTAAGAGATCAGCCCAAATAACTTCCAACTTCTCAGATTTTCTGGGAAGAGGAGCAGATGAGTTGAAAGAAATTTGGTTGAAAATTACCTAACGAGTGATGGAGATGTGTCAGGTAATGTTAAATTTGGGAGAAAGATGAACTTCTAACATAAGAGGTTGAGCTTATTTCTCATTCTCGGGCCATTTCTGAATCATCTCGCCCTGCTTCCACAATACCTGATGGGTTCTTAATGTTTTTTTTAATGTTTCTTTTTTTTATATAATTAAATGTGTGACAATCACATTGTCGAGGGATTCGGTACTGTAGCCCACTGGTGAACTAACATTACAGCATGTGCCTTCATATCTCAAATCCACCTTAAATTGCACTGTAAATTAAGTAGGTAATCTGTGGCTGGTTCTTATCAACAATAGCCAAGCTGGTTAGAAAACATAAGATTACTGGGTAAGCTATGTTTTCAGTAAATACAAATGTTTAGCTATGGTGTGTGATAGTGCTAAAGAATACCAATGTGTGAGACTTTGACGGTTTTTAGAAGGTTTTTGAAGTGCAAAAATAGAGCTTTCCATTTTTAAAATAAGTTGGTTTTAATTTTTTGTTTGTTGACAGTGCCTAATAGATTGATCAATAGAGGTTATTTCTTTCTCTAAAGGTTTATAATCAGTGAGCTCATTTCTACTTGACTGTATTTCTACATTTAATACACTGATCAATATCTGGTGGATCTATAGTTTTTTTTATGGTTGAGACTTATTACACTTAGGTTTAATTTGAGGTGGAAATGAGAAGCATATAAGACTATTTCACTGGTTCTGCTGACTTCCTACTAGGGTATAGGGACCCTCAAAATAACACCTAACACACTAATTAAAAACTGCTGTGGAGATTATTTATATGGATAGGACAGACCATTAACAACCGTATGTCAACACGATCGTCACGTTGCATCCGCTGGGGTGTGGCAGGATGGGGAAGGGGCTTGTGCCAGCCTTCCTGGGCTAATGGAGACATTCAACCTGAGCCCGACTCAGCCCTGTCCTCACACCCAAAGGTGTGCCGTCCACACTCCCACCCCCTTTCCCCGTGCTGGCAGTGCTTGCTGGCAGCCTGGGTGGAGACACAGCAGGGCCTTGTGTGGAGAGCAGGGCGCGGTGTTGGAGGGAGGTGTTTGAAATGTCAAGAGGGCCACAGTCAGTGCACCCACACCCGTTTTCCTCCTGTCTTTGTCCTCAGAACCATGCTGTGCCCCCTCCTACAATACCATGAAAAGCTAGCACTGTTCCCTCTTTGGCCTGTCTGCCTGGCGCCCCAATGCTGGGCCCTGTTCCTGTGAAAACATGGGCCCAGGGGGCAGTAGCAGCGTAAACTCCACCCTGGACCAGCGTTCCTCGTTCTCCCCTTTACTGCAGTGGAACTTAACATCTCGTCTTTTGCTCATATTGAACCACAGCTTCTACAGTCATTTTATTTGAGGCTTTGTTCTTGAGAAACATTTGAAGAACCCACCTATTCCTTCCCCATGTTAATAACCAAGCCATATTCAAATTTGTTTTGTTTTTTTTTGCCGTGTGGACGTGTGATTCCTAAGACTGCCTTTGTCATGTCCAAGAATAGATTTGACTACTTTTAAAATACATTTCCATGCTGTTTCCACTTGGTACTTTCTCGGTTTCACATGGGCAATATTCAAAGGCAAAGCATTAGCATTAGTAGTATTCTGCGTAGAGGCCGGAGTGTATTTCTGAAATGATAATAAAGAATACCCCATACCCTTTCCAGATTGGTGGGGAGAAAGCTATGGGTTGACATTGTGGTTTTAGGAAAATATTAACAGATCAATCAGGGCCATTATCTCGATTACTTTCTTCCCTTCTCTAGACCACCCTCTCCTTCTCTACTCCTCTCTTTTATTCTTTAAGGTTGAGTGGCCATAGGTCAGAGATCAAAGATAGAGAAAAAACGTTTAGTTAGATTATTGTGTAGTTTAACGTTTAGTTAGATTGATGCTTGGTTGGAACGCTAGGCTCATGTTCTGTAACTTACATATATAAGGGACACAGGGACTGAGCCTTCGTTTGTGGAACACGGTTGTTTTTGGAACATCACTCCCACTCTGCATTGAGTAAACGTATATATGGTTTCAGTGCGGCATATTACGATCTTCAAGCCATGCTCCTTAAAGCTTCAGTAAACTGAGCAATGGGGCCATACACTTGAGTCATTTGGAGTCCTGACTCTGAGATCTAACAATATAGATTCAATAAGTTACACATGGCTTCAATCTGCTTATATGTGGTGGTAATAGTTCAGTGTTCCCTGAAGAACTAAATGCATCACCTTGTCAGGTCCATATACTGCCCAGGGCCTCAATGTGTTTGTCTATACTGTGTCTTAAATCACTGTGTGTCAGACTGTGGATCTAGTCCTCCTTTCTTTAGTCAGGCGATGAGTCTGGGTTAAAGGATGTGCAACTCCCTATTTGTTTTTCCCACTAAGGTAGTCTCTTTAAGTGTTTGAGCTTTAGAAGACAAATGGGAGTCCATGAACAGCTTTGCTGCCTGCCCATAGTCGCCATGATAGCAATGGGCAAACAAGACTGAGTGAGTTGGTCTCTTCTGCATAACGTGCTGCCCCGGTCGTCTCTGAGAGCTGTATTAGCCTATGGTTTGGCCAGGAGAGACAAACCTCCTCTTGTGATAACATTGTCTTATAGCTCAGTTGTTTTTTATTTATTTTGTTGGCTGTCCTTAAGCTTTCTTTGTTTATGTTACGTAAGTCTACATGCTTATAATCTGATTTTTGAATCTTGTTGTGGCATCGGCCATTTAAATTCAAAGACTTGTGTTCGACCTGGATTAAAAAAAATATTTCCCTGGTATTTCTAAATTTGAGTATAAATACTGCGATCTTCATGATTGAAAATAGTTTTCTTGCTCCTGATTAACGGTGTGTTTCGGGGGTGGGGGTGAGAGAAAGTACTCCTAATTCTGCTTTTGCACTGCCTGCAATTACTCAGATAAGAAGGATAAGAAGACGAGGGGTTTCTAAGTCTGCGGGGAAAGCAAATGGTGAATGAGGTGCCGAGCGCAGCCTAGCCTTTTATCTGCATCTCCGTCTCCCTGCCGTTTGTGTAACAGCGGCCCAAGATGCCAGTGGCGTGTCACGGCCTGTCGTCCAGCCTGGGGAGGAAGACATTTTCTGTGTCACCGTCATCGTCGTCCTCCGCAAGGCAGAGAGAGATGGGAAGAGCGGACGTGAGTGTGGCGCTGGGCCAGAGGGATAGACCCAGGAATCTGCTCCGTGGGATTGGAGATTGGGCTACAGCGTAGCTATTGCTTCTCCGTAGCCAAGACAAACCAAAGCAGCAGAGCCTCTTATGAGCAGCATGTTTGTTCTTGCAGAATGTGTCAGTTTTATCATGTGTGATGTCGAGTGTCCTGTGCTGGTGGGTATTCTTTCTAAAGAGCCCTCACGATGTGCCATAGACAGGTTCAATCTGCCTGTATCCCTATATTCAATCTGCCGGTATCCCTTTCTAAGCACAAACGTTTCATCCAGCTGGCCAGCGACCAAACAGTTCAGATGACACCCGTCTATGTTGACAGTACACCCAAACACACTGAGGATTTAAGCTAATGGTTATCTTAAGTGACCTCTGTCCTCTGGTTGTGGGATGATTAAATAGGACAGTAATATACAGAGCGTCATACATTGCACTGTTGCTCATCTGTTGGAGGTGGTTGGCTGTGTTTCTGCTTTAAGCGAAGCAAGGTGTCATTATATTAAGAAGGGCCCTGAACACCAGTGGACCGTCTGAATACATGCCTGCTCTTTTTACCTGGCTATCAGAAGAAGAGCTGGTAAAACAGAAAAGTGACTGAGGGAATAGGAAGGCACAAGGCCTCCATAAGCCCTGTGATGGCGTACCGAATACGTGTAAATGGGCTCTCTCCCCAAACTCCTACAGGATTGGGAAGCGAGTTGTCGAACCATCTGGGACTGGAGCAGGGGCCTCTTCTGGGGGACATGCTCTGTAACTAAAACTGCAAGGAGAGTGGGACACGACTGTGAAATACGGTACACGAGTCAGGAGGCAGGAATGTGAAAGCGGAGGTCTGTGGGATCTGAGCCCGCAGACACTGAAGAGCCGGTCTGCATCGACAGAGCATGTATCACCTAGGGCTGCCCGAGGTTGTAGACTGTAGACAGTGACGCAAGCCTCAGTGGCTGGCAGGCTATCGGTTTCACTCTTATCGTTTCTCATATTTGGATCAGCCAGTGATGCCTCAGGCATGTACATTGGAAAAGAACACAAAAAAAATAATTGAAAGAATTGACCCGGAAGTCCGTGTTTCCTTTTTCTTCTACATATGATTTGGAAAGGTACTTAGGCACTAGTGAATCTCACATCTTCGCTCCTCCAAAAGAAACTACAGGATTTATCAAGAGCTTGATTTCTGTACTGTTTCCTTAATATTAGATTAGACACCGTTTTAATGTCTTTTGGAAATAACTTTAAACTTTTTTTTAAATCAGTTTTTCCAGGAATTACATTTTTTTTTTTTTTTTTAAACCAAGACGGTTTCAGGTACATTGGCTGGGCCAGTCTTCAAGCATGTCCCATTCTGTTGGTGAATACAGAGTTTTTATATAGTATCTAGCAACACATGCTGTTGAACTACCCCTGCCCAATGATTATATCTATATTCAATATTAATCATTCTGAATTCTTTTCACATTTAGTTTGAGCTGGTGCTCCTGCTTAAAATCTTATGAAATGTACGTTCCGCAAAGTTAGCGGAGTAAATGGCTTGATTGGTTATTGTATTTGAACTAAGAAAAAGGTCAGCTCAAGCGCGCAACTGGAACTGAAATCCCCTCTGTCCTGACGGTTTCACGCCATGGAACAGCCGGGCTGTATGGCTTCTCGTCCCTTAATTCGCAATACTGTCGGCTTCCAGCCAGAAGAACGGGACGTCTTCTCTGTTTTCTGCCTCACCTTGGACCGTAGCTTCTGCTGGTTGACTGAAGCGTGACCGATCTGCACTGTCTTGTCACCTGGGCTGCGTTCCGCTGGTATACGCCCAGATTGGAGCTGTTTGGTGGAAGTGAGTTTTATTTCCCTTATAAAGAGCCGCCTGCTGTGAGCCTCCGTGACTCATCCAGAACACACTGTTTTTACCTAACCAAAAAGTGCTCCGTTTTAAATCAGAAAATGGGGGCATCCCTTACTTGTATTGCTTACATTTCTTTCTTTTTAAATAAGGTATAAATAAGAACAATATGTTGGGCATAAACATAAAATATTTGGCAATCTTCATGGGTAAAAATAAGAAATTTCATAAGGTTGTATAGAAGTGTTCCGTCCTATCAATGTCACTACATTACACTACTCCTAACTGCAGTTCCTCCTCATTCAGATTATATACGTTATATATATATACACACACACACACACACGTTATATTCTCAGTTACAATTCCGATTGGCCTTTGCCTACCAGAACTGAGGTTTGCTCACGCGATGCTTGGGCGTGCACATTGTGAATGACAGTTCCTTTTGAAGCTTGCCTTGACAGCCTACTTCTCGTTTCAGTGTGAATCCCATGCAGCCTGGGAAAGCGTGCGTGTTCCTTTCTCCAGCTAGACCCTGCAGGTTGTAGTGGGTCTTCCTGGAGGAAGAGTTGCCATAGCAGCATTGCCACCAAAAGCAGTCATAAGACATTTAGCCCACTTGTGTTTTGCTGTGAACTCACAAAACGCCCAGATTAACACTAAAGGTTACCCCACCAATGTAACCTTGTGTACAGAAGGATATTATTGGGTGCTCATTGCTCAAGTAAAAAAAAAAGTGTCAGATTACTATTACTGAATTTGTTTATGTGAAATTGGTTTATTATACTGTAGTTATTGAATATACTTTCGTTGGCAATGTATAGCTTTGACTAATATTTTACACTGAAAAAGCAGGTATGCAATTCTTTTAAAACCCGTTCATTGTTTAAAATATTATAAGAAAATATAAGCAACAGAACAACCGTAAAACAACTACGGTTCCTGACATCGCTCACCTGGTTTCACCTCCTGGGTTGTTAAGCCTCTCTAAATTGCCTGTCTAAACCGGTTCTAACTTTTTTCGCAGTGTATGCGAGTAGGCGACCACATGATCTACTGATGGTTAGAACGTTTTGGAATAAAAAATAAAATAATAAAAATATAAAATGCAAAATGTTTAAATAACCAAACGGCTAAAATGATATCTGCGGCACCGCGTTTTCACCACGAATAAGGGTTATTGTCCTTGCTGGCATAATTGCGAAAATATAAATAATGTGTGTAGGTGTCGGGATCCACGCGACAGAGCTGTCTGTTGAGAGTGAGTCACTGTGGCGCACAAAAGGTACCAGATGAAGAATGCCAATGTGTTCTACAACCAGAATGCCAAATTAACCGCAGCAAAATAATAAATCCATACATAACTATGAATTAATAAAAGATCCGCAGTAGCTGTTTTTTAAACGGGATCTTCTTAAAAATGTACGACTCCAAACCTTTTGTTTTTATATTGATTACATTGTTTGGTCATATATCATATTAGTATTTTTAAATATCACCTTGCATTATAGCCATTGCCATGAACATTTTATTTGGCATATGTTTTTGTTGTAGGAACAAGCCCTTTAAAAAACTTTAGAGCGTTCAACAGCCACCCCCTCCCCCCTGACTCCGCCTGTCCTCGTCAAACATGAGGTTGACGACCAGCAGATATTGTCTGTGTCTTGCTTCGGTCCTTAGGATACACAGCTATTTTGTATCCGTCAGAGCACACAAAGTGGTTTATTTCGGAACCGTCTTCGTTATCATGGTTGGAGATCATTATACGCTGTCGAGTGACAGTTCGGCTCTGCTCACTTCAAGGACCCCCAGAGGCGGATTAAGTTGTAAAATGGTCCTGCATGCAGTTGGCAAAGTTTTGAGGTAAAGATTCGCATTTTTTAATTAAACTTTATTATATCATCTTTACTTCTGGAATATCAATATAATTATTGATATTGGAATCGGCCTCTTTCCGAAATGATTTAAATGAACCAGGCGATTTGCGCTTGTTCAGAATTCGGTTCCACGATTTATTTGAGGACATGTCGAACGTCATTTTTAAACTAACAGTTTATATAGAAAACTAAATAAAACTGTTTTATGAAATCAGTATAAAAATGATCGATGGTAAATTGTATTTTATACAAACTCTACTGGATTTTTCATTTCCCCCCCAAGTTACCATGCACTTTGCAATACTTAAAGTTTAATATCATAGCTCATTAGACAAAATGCCATATCGAAGACGGGTAAATTTGGTTTGGCGCCAGATGCAGTTAATCGTCTCTACTAGAACCCACTGAAGTAGCACAGCCTCCATTATGAATTTACGTCGTCTTTAAACATTTCTTTAATAAAACAAAGTAAAAACTTGAAACTACAACTTCCACCATTTCTTAATTTACTCTTTAATAACTCTCATGTGGCCAGCATGAGTTTTGATGCTCTTAGAAAATATTAGCAAATTTTCCGTTTTAAGCGTTTTTTTTTTTTTTTTTTTTTGGTAAAACAAAATTCATTTAATTATTTAACCCCGTTTACAGTGGTTTACTCGTTTAAATATATATTTAATGAATGTGTTGTGAAGTTATCTTTTTTTTTTAAAAAAAAACCTGTGAATGTTGTTAACCCCAGGTTAGGTTATGGCCCAGATGACCAAAACATAACCGACCAAGCGTTTAATAATCCACAACATCAACCAGTGATGAAACAAATGTTGATTTACTTTTCAATTTGAAAATTAATGTTTGTTAAATGTTGACCAGAATGAAGAAAACCCTAACCCAATGTCATCGTTTCTTCTGGGCCACCCTGTATTGGGTCCCGTCTGGGTCATCCCAATGGACATTCAACCCTGTCTGAGCCTAAAGGTCACAGACCCTTGACCTGATCAATAATGTCGGTCATGTTCAGCTCATGGTGAATGGTTTGACTAACAGTTTGTTGCCATACCACTACAGTTAAAGCTGTCCCTACCATAGCCACGGTGGCTGTAGTTTATTCAAAAAAATTAAAAAAAATAAAAATTCCTAACCAATGTCCCTGATTTGAAATAAATAGTGAAAGACATCATTGTGGTTCATAACAGATTTGGCCCCCTGGGAATAGAAGTCAGTTTATTCTTGTCTGTTCAGATAGCATCTACAGTCATGGTTTATTTCAGATGAAAAACAAGCATGATGAATTAGGTCACATTAGACGTGCATATGATCTGTGTATGAAGCCTCCACTATAGATGGGCTTTACAATTGGACAATTGTATTGAATTGAGGCGTTAATGCAAAAGGTTTTGCATTAACGAGATGTGGAGGTGGATGATTTGATATTCACCACCACCTATGTCACCCCAGGGGTTCCCCTGTCTTCATCACAGTAGTTGCATGACATAAGTTGATTGACCACAACACAGGCGACAGGAACACTGAGTAGGCCTGAGCAGGAGTGATGTCATTTTTGCTTGAGTATCAGCCATGCAGTTGCAAATCATGTGACTTATTAATGGTGCGGTGTGAAATTTGACAGGGATTTGAGTGTCTTCTATTGCATTTGAGGTGTGAACTGTTCCGGCAACAGGAGAACTGATTTTGTTTTGGTTGTTTCATTTGTAAATCCTTCTGAAGGTTTAAAAAGTGGGCTTAAGCTGTGATCTGGTTCTTTTTTGAGTTCTTAGCTCAGGTAGACTAAAAGCTCATGGTGCCTCCTCATTCTAGTTAATGGCGTAGCTTGTAAATTTATTCATACAGATACATTTGGAGACTATTCTGCATTGTTGAACACATCAGCTGCAATGCTACTGGTGGCAAAATATTGCCCCAGCATTACACAGTCAGAGGGCGAGCAATTAAACGTGGGGAGTTTAATGTGCGTGTGCTATTGGGCCCTTGCATACCTGTTTGCAGCTGCGGGGTGGCTGCTTTGGAAATATTTATGTGGTCTTGAATTTATAGCCTGGCTTTGAAGATTTTCATTTAATGAAGAGAAATGCGTGAGTGTGAGCGAGTGCCACGCTCGGTGCTGGGGAGCGGACCCTTGGAAGGCATCCATGTCATTTTTAGCTCTGTAATAGCAGTCTTAACTTCTCTGGGGCCCGCGTCATTCGTCATTTTGTGGTTTTTTGTGTAAAAGGCTCGTTCAAGTCTTTCTATAATGACAACCTAAATAGCAGTTCCAAAGCCCTACAGCACAGGCTGAGGGTGAGGCCCGAACGCCAGCTTGAAGTTTCTCCTGCAGTGTACTTTCACCAGGAAACGTGATTGTCTGTCTTTTTTAACGGTGATGCCAACTGCCTGCTTTTAAATAGGTTTAGGTATAGTCACCGTGACATTTCTATTCCAGCATATTTACAGCTGTACACAGAGTAGTTTTCTCATAGAAGTCTTCAATGTAAATATTTTCTTATCAACAGGAAGAGCACGTCTTGTACTGCAGGGAGGAGAAGGCAGCTTTTCTTTGGGAAAATGTTTTATTTTGCATAACTGCCTTTCTTGTTTTGGCTTTGTTCTGGGAAGGCCAGTTAGCGTGTTTGGCCGTGGTCTTTCTAGATTGTCGAAATAGTTCACATTCCACATCAGACTCGGCCTGAGAACTGGTTTGCGTACTTTTCGCTATACTGCCTCTTCAGATTTAGACAATTTTGCATAGAAAATCTGGAGATTGTGTACATACCATTTCCGCAACAGTTTAAATTCTGAATTGGGGAGGCTTTACTGAACACGTAGTGCAGAGGAAATGGGAAGACGAGTCAAAGCAAGAGCACACCACTGGCCTCCACACATTGGCCGTTGCTGTATGGTACAGGCAGCATCCAAACTGGCATGTTTACCAGCAATCTTTGGATGTTGCCTTCAAAGTTGCTGATTGAAGTAATCATGTCCAGATGTTCTCACTCGGTCCAAGCTTTGCTATGGGTTTTCAGTATCGGGTGCTGGGATGGAGCAGAGAAAGAACCAAAAAAGGGACAAATCTAAAGTAAAAAAATGAATTTCTACAAGATTGCGTAATCCAGTAATGAATTGTGCATTTTTTGTAAGAGTCACTGTATTGGGTAACTAGGATGTAGTTAGCGGTGCAAAAGCTGCATGAAAACATCGGTTCATCTTTCATGAAGGCAATCTACTTGGCGAAACGAGTGATAAAGACCGCATTTCAGAGATTTTCTGTAATTTGTCCCCAACTCAGGGATTCAGTTACTTAAAAAAAGAAAAATCAATTAAACAATTTAAGTGTATTACAAGCGAATGAGCTCTGTGGCCTGACGCCTAAAGCCGCCACGCCCTCACCTGTGCCATCCCCAGTGTCTTTCCTGGACTCCCGTCATCTGGCTGCACTCTCTGTCCCTCGGTAACCAATCACACACACACCCATAGGGGCGGAAGGCCATGCCTCTGACATTAATGGGCTATGAAGGGGTGGGGGGGTGATTGAGTGTTGGAGATTTGGAGGCATTGGTTTCCCCTGCTGCCTCACCTCTCCTCTTGTCCACTTGCCAGGCCCCCCCCCCCCCCCCCGTGATTGTTCTTTATTTTTGATGAGTGCCTCAATTCTGAAGGTAGTGTGTAACACCCCAGCCCTGAAGAGAGGAAGGCGAGGATTGTGAGCCCCCTTTTCCTTTCCCTCCATGCCCCATGTGCACTGAAAGCCACACTTCAGCTGGGAAGGGAAGGGAAGGGGAGCGCAGACCGGGCTGCAGTGTGACCACAGCATGGTCTGAACTTAAGGCTGGGTTCTCCATTTGTTCAATTGCGTTCTCTTCCTTTTTTCTTTTTCTCATACCAAAAAAGAAACCACGTCCATTCCACATAGGGTGGTACGAGGGGAATTCTTGAACCATGAGTTTATTTTGGGAAAAAGAAAACTTCCCCGCCCGCCAGCAGACGCCCTGCTCCCCCTTACGCCGGCCGCTGTGGTTAATGATGTCTCACAGAGAAACCTTTACCATAAATGGGATTGAACGCCTCCAGACCAGTGCCGAGGGCTGCAAGCCAATCAAAGGCTACCTTTGCATTGACGGGGCAAGGTTTAGACAGGGAGGGGAAGGGTGAGTACGCCTTGGTGCACAGTCAGCTTGGCAGGGGCATGTTGGAGGAAGAAAGTTTAGTCGTAGGTAGTTTGACCTGGAGGCCCCCCGATTCCGTTCCACATGGTATGATCCAGCCGAGCTGTGCTGAGAACCGTAATGGAACCCGCAGCGATGACAAAGGATGGAAACCGTGGGGCGTGATGACACGGACAGTTCCCTGTAGTTTCTGACATTAGGAAACATCAGAGTCATTTAGTGTTAAAAGAAGAAGCACTGCTTTGTGATGGGTTTATCCAGTGTTTCCCCCAGGAAAATTTGTAGGATCTGATGAATTAGATTTTCTTAATTTCCCTTAGGGAAGGCAGTCAGGCCTGCCCTGTCTATTTAATGTTGGAGTAGGGGTTGTGACTGCCAGTGCACAGAGAGCACGGGAAGGGATGGATACCCTCCTCAGCTTCCGCCGAGACCGTGGAAGGCCCCTGTGAGCGTTGATGGGCCCTCTGTGTCCAGGAGACTGAGAGTAACCCAGCCAGGTGCAGTGTGTGTGCTCCCTCTCTGCACCTTTTCACTCTGCGCATGTGTCTGAAATGCTCTGTGCTTAGACGCACACCAACGGGTGGAGCTAACGGGAAGAATTCCAGATAGGACAGCACATGCAGGAAAAGCCTGCCCTCAAACCACTGGAATGCAAGCAGTTTGATTCATGCTTAATAATGTTAACCAATTCCTTTTTCAACTTTCTCTCTACCATTATATCAGTTTTATATGGTCCTCTTCAATAATTTCCCTTACACTTGGATATCTCTAGGCATTTAATCCAATGACTTTTGAGTTCATTTTTGGAAATATCGATAGAATACCAAGATAAGCAATGGTGTTCACAACAAAAGTGAGCAGATATCAAAAATGTATTGTTTTATTGGTAATATTTAGGAACTTCAGATACACCCCTCACATTCTGCTGGCATGAGCCGGTCTCCCTTTTTTTTGCCACGACACCCGTTTGGGGGGGCGACTCAGCGCTGACGCTCGTGTTTAAGGGAGGCATAGCCTGGGCGGATCGTCTCCGCAGCCGGGAAGTCAGCAGGCCGTGGTCCCACCAGGCCGGCAGCGGAGCGGTCCTTTCCAAGTGCAGTTCCCAGTCCTACCTTGGCACGCTGCTTCTACCCATTGCTCATTCCCACAGCAGCCTGGTAGCTGAATGTTATCTGCACCCAGTGCCCAGACCCTGCTCACATTTCTGTAAAAAACACAGAAGCTGCTCGGGCTCAGCTCTGTGTGCTGTTTTTGGACCAAAAGAGACGTTTTGACCTTAATCTGCAAGACCGTCGCTCCTCACTGTTCTCAGATCTACGTGCT
>JAOYSI010071000.1:0-56831 GCA_025775065.1 Hiodon alosoides
CCCCCCCCCCCCCCCCCCCCCCCCCCCCCCCCCCCCCCCCCCCCCCCCCCCCCCCCCCCCCCCCCCCCCGCGGGGTGCTTGGTTCAGGTCGAAATCTGGGAGACAGACAGGGTGGGTGAAAAATGAATCATGCTGGCAGTTATGTGTAATAAAAACCAGCATAAGAGGGCGAATGACGTGAAGGATAACAGCAGGCCGTCCTAACGCTGAACAAAGGGTGTTGGGGAGAGCAACGTTAGTGGTAGAGTTGACTCCCAAAGCAGGCGTCCTGCCAATGAAGAGGGTGCAAACTAAGCAACCTGTCAATTCTTACAGTTTACCCTGAGAAATCAAGGAACCAGGCCTTTTTTCATTAAATAGCCATTGTTCAGAAACGTTACAGAGAAACCAGAGACATCATGTTTTAATCAGCAGTAAAATACAGTACCGGCACACACAACTGAAATCGTTTCAAAATAATTATCTTTGATTTCTGGAACATAAGTTTTTTACAGAACTTTAAGTGTCTCTCATCATTATTATAGTTGTGCTGCTAAACAGCTAACTTTCTCAGGTTGGAGACGTTGTCTGGAAGCCCACAGTCAGAACCAGACATTAATGACTGTATCAGCTGATTGTACTGTGGCAAGGGGCCACAGCAGGCTCCACTCTCCTGATTAGAATGAGCAGCATGAGGGGACGGTCCTCCATCTCTCGCAGTGCAACAGCTGGCCTCCATGCTCTGTGCCCAGCCACACCAGGATGGCCTCCAGCAGAACACAAGGAAAACCACCCTTCCCAGGAACCAATCGTCCGACTCCTGGGTCCACCTGGGTTATGCACAAAGAGGGCTGTGGCAGTCTCTTCCTTCCTAGGATAGGCGATGCTGTGGTGTCAAACTGTGGACTGAATAGAACGTGCACTGGGACATGATGTGGCCCAAATTGGATTGGACTGAGTGGGCAGGCACTCATCCCTGTCCTCGGTTGAACTGTGATTCCGTGCCTCTCGGTGGACCCTGGCCTGTCCTTCAACAGCAAACAGCACCGCGGCCCATTCCCCGGACCGGCATCAGCCCCCATAGTCATCAATCATGCAGAAGCTCCACGACATCAGTCAACAGGATGCTGAACTGGTAAATAGTTTCTGTCCTTGTTTTATTGCATATTGGCTTTGTGTGAGTGAGAACTCGCTGACCCTTAGCAAGACAAGCGTCATCTCCTGAGGGCTCACACCCGAATTTTCTCGGAATATGTAGCTGGTATAAAAAATGTAAAAAAACTTGTTTGGCTACTTTCGTCGTAAATAATACACTGTAAGGAGCAAGGTCTGAATATTCATGAGTGAGGGTGGGAGGGAAGACCTGAGTGAGAATAATATATGTTGGTGGGGGAGATAGAAATTGAGAGCGTGCTGAAAAAAAGTGTGAGAGGAAAATTTGGATGAAGTGGCAGAAGTTTCGCATAATGTGGTCAACAGTGGAGAATAATTGCCTCTCTGCTAACAAGATTAGCGTCCCAGCGCAGTACCTTTAGTCCGATGTGGGTTACACTGAAAAAGAAGAATCTACGATTTTTGATCACTAGCAGGGCAGTGGAAGCATGGCCAGAACAAGAGGGCAAAAACCTGAATGAAGAAAAGTCCAATCAAACTAAAGGACTCTTCTTTGAAATATGGCTGAAAACTAGGACTGTCTCCAGAATCAAAACTGACACTAAAATCTGCATCACATCACATTCTAATTCAGAGCAGTTTAGTATCTTACGTCGTTACTCTACGCATTTTGAGAAAGGGTACAAATCTCTGACATTAGCAACACCAGTGGCTTTCTTTGCATGTGGACTAATAACCATAAAAGTCTCTTTTTTCAATATTTGCCAGTATAGCCAGCTCTGAAAAAAATCACAAATGAGCACTAAGTACCTCAGGAACACTATCAGTTCATTCATTCAGGAACATTCATCAATTAATTGATGGCAGTGTTTTAATAACCGCCAACGCGGAATGCCAGGTGAAAGTTCGACAGCAGCGGAGTGTGGTGGGGCCGTGGTTTGTTTGACCGCGAGAAGCAGACCGGCCTGCCTTCTTCACAATGATTCACGGTTCCAGCAGCCTCTCCACCGTCACCAGGCACGGATAGATGGGCCGCCCAGGGCATTCGTCGCGTGTCGCTGCCTTAGCTACAGTTGCCGTGATGAATGGACTGTGTTTGTCAAATTACTCACTGTTTTCACACTCCCACCCGGCTTGTACAGTGTAGCCCCCCCACAGAAAGAAGTAGGGAAGACAAGATGGCAGTCTTCGCCGTGTGAAGAATGACATTTAAAATTACCGCCCAACAAATGATTTTTAAATGAGCTTTTAAATCTGCATGTTTAAAAACATTATTATGGAGTGTAAATTACTCTCTGATACACGTTATCTTTGGCCCGCAGCTGCAGCAGCTAATAGCGGCCGCGATAGACACCCTTGAAGAAAGGTAGGCCAATAAAGGACGTGTTCAGAATGACATGGGGAATGTAAAGAGAGGGAAAGGGCAGGAGTCATTGACCTAAGTAAAGAAATGCTAAACTCAGTGTAACACAGTGTAAACTCCTGCAGTAACACAGAATGAAAAAACAAATGGCAAACTGAAACATAAATTCAAGACAGGGCGGCGTTCCCCAATAATAGTTTTTATAATAGTTTTTAATTGACAGGTAACAGCTGAAGGAACAAAGAAATGTAAAGATCAACTCTGCTCAGATTTAGAGTACAATCAAAATTTCTGACAGTAGGACTTTGGGTTTTGTTCAATGAATGCATTTGTTAATGACCATGGTGTAAGGGTAGCACTGCTGAGGTAGAGATCAGAAGCTACATAGCTAAAATGTTTAAAATTATTATTTTTTATTAAAAGGTTGAAACACTGGTGTTAGAGCCGGACCCTGTCAGCAGTGAGGACAGTGATGGATGGAGAGGGGAAGGTGGTCTGGCACCAACCAATAGGGCGTTGTGCATTGCAAGGTCAGTCCTGCTCAGCACTGCCCACGAGACTGATGGTCAATAATAATCACACCATCAGACCTCCTGGATCTCCAGAAGCTTTACGGCTGGCTGTCTGCATCTGCAGCCCCACAGAGGGGAGGGCACTTTACAGAAGGGAGGGCGCTTTACAATCAGCTGTCTGCAGCCATACAGAGGGGTTAGCGCTTTACGGTCGTCTGTCTCTAGCCCCACATGGGGAGGGCACTTTACGGCCTTCTGTCTCCAGCCCCACATGAGGGAGGGTGCTTTACAGCTAGCTCTCTGCAACCACGGATGGGGGAGCAAATAACTTTTCCACCCAACTGCAGCTAATCTTCAACAGAGGCTGTGTTATCCTAAACCCCAACAGAGGCAGTCAACCACACTAACGTCGGTTTTAAATAGCTGTAGGCAAACCATTTTCCCTGATTAGAGATTCTTACTGTCACTTCTAAAACCGTAATTGAGGCAAATGAGTCCAAAACATTGTAAAGCCAGATTTAAATGAAATGTGTACAGTTACTATTCGATATTTTATTGAGTAATTGTATAATTAACCTCATATACAAAGATTAAATAAAAGCACACCTGTACAGGCAGAATGTACAGGTATGTAGGACGTAAGACAATGTTAATGCTTAGCCAATCTGAAAAACAGGGAAAAAAAATACCTGCCTTCTAGTTAAACAAGGGTACTTTTCAAAAGAATATTTGTAGTGTTTTAGTCTTGAAAGCAGGCACAATCCAAATGTGGTGATAGTGTGGATTATCAGTGTATCATTAAGTAATTAACATAGTAAGTAATTAACTCGGCAGCATAGTAATTACGATCGGTTTTCAGTGTCCTTAAAATACTCATCTGTCCATATCTGTTTTACTTAAATGAACAATGCCGAGTCACATATTTAGCTGGCTACAGAGAATATATTGGGGGCATGTAAATGGAAGGAGGAGTACCACAAATTGACTTAGTATTTAAAGTATAATTTTAAAAGCTATGCATTTGCCAAAACCTTAAATGTTCAAAACCTTTTTCCATTGTTCAAAGTGTTACAAAAGAAGAGCGCATATTGTAACTGGCGGATTTGTATTGGAATTACCATACAAAAAACGTGATAACCCTGTGATAATGACGATGGAGAAGAGTCCTTCGATCTGTTTTTACAGTTGGCACCTAGGATGACAGACCCCAACCCCCACCCTGCTTAAACAGTGCAGTTTATGTGGGCCCTTAAAACCATTTCTTTCTGCGCATGTAAACACAATGCACATCACTGGTTTGGAGGTTAGTTAAACAACACACTTGGCTGTCTTATCCTGCATGTAAACACAGTGCATGTCTCCCTGTGCAACACAAGGGATGGTTAATAGAGTGGAATATCCTTTAGGACGCAGTCACCATCAGTGTTTCACCCTTCCGCCCGCAGATTCAGAATCAGAGCAAACGTGGATAAACAGCAGAGCTGATGAAATGGGCTGTGCAAAATAGTTTTTTCTCCTGGTTGGGGATGTGTTTCATTTGATGTGTGTGTGTGTGTGTGTGTGTGTGTGTGTGTGTGTGTGTGTGTGTGTGTGTGTGTGTGTGTGTGTTGACTGATGAGTATCGTGTTTGCACGGTGAATTTGTCACAGAGCAAGGGCCCTGGTTTTCCTTGAACAGGCCATAATAAAGTGATGCTCCTCCAACGTCCTGCAATCCATAATCACAGCCCATCTTATAGCTTTCATTCCTCATAGCAGCAGCCGCCAGTCATTTTTCACCCAATCATGAAAGGGAGAGACCTAATTTTCAACTGTCAATAAAATTGACATATTACATAAGTCAACACAACATTAGCTGGCAAAACCAAGCAGCAAGTAATTTGTTTTTGACACACTGTATTCTTTGCAAACCCATTGATTTTTTTTTGTGTGCAGGAGTCATTATGAGCAAAACTAACCTGGAAATAATCATGTAGACAGCATTAGATTGTTCTGTGTTTTATGGTTACGTAATCCTATCATATAAATCACACTGAATGTAAGTGCTGATATAAGTATGACTGACGAAGTCACTCTGTAGTTAGCGGCAGTGCTCAGGATCTTTCCCGCCGACCAAAGCACCGCGAGTTAGGTGGATTTCTGGCTGTAAATCCTCATGTCTGTCTGTCTATCTGCTGACTTTCTGACTGCGTGTAGTCATATCTGCTGGATTAGGCCACCCTGAATTGATTGACAGGTCATGGAAAACAAAGGAATGAATGACATATGACAATAATCCACCAATATTATAAGGTTGGTTAGGTTGGAATTCGTACACACATTAAGTCAACCTATAAGCACATAAAGGGTGAATAGTTCATAATAGAATGTGTTGATGAGTAGTTAATACACAGCTGGACATTTGTTTTGGACTCAAGAAGCACTTTCACGGGATAGGAGCCAAAAATGCAGTGGTCAGCATTTTACCCACAATGCCACTGTTCCTATTCCACCCCAGAAAGAAGGAAAATTTACAATTGTGCAGAAAGTCAGAGCTTCATAGCAATCTTCTCTTTCAGAATGATCACCTCATTATATCATATCATTTTTAAATATTTTTATGTAAAAAGTGGTACAAATTTATTACACGCTTTTGAAAATCTCCAAAAATAATCATTATATATCTCACTGTGGATGAATTGTTTTTAATTGTTAGTTTCAGTGTGTTGAGGCTCTCTAACGTGGGAATTGACCGACAGACTCAGCATCACGTCACAGGTCTCCAGCGTGACCCTCTTGGGAAGTCACCCTCTGCATTTTTAAGACGTGTGCAGTGACGATGTGGTTTGATTCGGGCTCTTCTTCCACACCTGGGAGCTGGATGCACACAGCTTGATCTGATTCTCACATGCGAATTCCATGCGCTGACTGCTTGACTGCATGCTTCAGACCACACATGGTTCTTATACAGGGCAGGTGAAAATGCTATCGGAAACAACTACCAGTTTTAGACAGTGGACTAGACTTATCCCCCCTCATCTTCACCAGAGAGCTTTCGCTTACCATGAGCCGGTGTTAAGAAACGGACTTGACAGCCAGGGCCACCCTCTGACCCCTTCCTTACCCTTGATGTCTTCTCCTGCCCAGTGCACCACTTTGAAGTTCTGGTCAGACCCAGCATGTGGAGCTATTAAATTCATGCAGGGCAAATTCTGGGACGTTTGCATGTTTGCGCTTGGTAATTTGGGTCTGCTCAGATGAGTTCTGATGTACAGTAATCTCATGCCAGTTTATAAACAAATCCACACTGTACACTCACATCTGAATAATGCTTCTTAGCTGCCGCTAAAGCGTAGCATTTCAGGGTCGTTTGCCATGAAGTTTCCGCTTCACAAAACATCAGATTAGACTTACTGCTGTGCATATATCTGAGACATGAAAACACCCCCTTAACTACATTTAGTGGAGTTATCTGAACTTAATCACTGTGTACATTCCCCAAGTAAAGCCTAATAAGCAGAAATTCTTATTTTAACCAGTCTTGACTACAGGAGAGGGGGGAATATATGAGCCTACATTTAAACTGTGCAATGAAAAACTATACTGAAACTGAAGTGACCCAGCAATTAGCACAGCATATTATCAGCTATTCCAGCATGTAGTTTTGTTTTAGCATTAACTTCGCCACTTTCTGTATTGCATTAACAATAATAAGTAAGGACTGGCTTAGCTCAGTCAAATCCACTGAGTAAATCTGGAGGGAATTCATGTGGACCTTGAACTCTGTGCAAGTCTCACCCGCAGGTCAGATTACATCAGCGGTCATTTGTTAACAGTGTTTCATAGACAGCTGTCTAAATTGCTCTGTGAGTGTTTTAACAGCTCACTCCCAGAGTATTCCATTCCATCTATCCTGCTCCCTAGCCAATCACGATCATCGCAACCCTGGCTCATTGCCATCCATAGTGAATCAATGCTTGAGGCCATCACCCACCAAAAGAGGCTGAGGGCCAAGTCTCCCAGCCCAGTTCTGTCAATAGTGAGAGCAGAAGGGCTGATTGTACAGCTCTCTCTCTGTCTGTAATTCCATTCTGAGTAGCCAAAGACATGCCAGGAAATCAATAGTGAGAGCAGAAGGGCTGATGGTACAGCTCTCTCTGTCGGTAATTCCATTCTGAGTAATCAAAGACATGCCAGCATTTCAATAGTGAGAGTAGAAGGGCTGATTGTACAGCTCTCTTAGTCTGTAGTTCCATTCTGAGTAGCCAAAGACATGCCAGGATTTCAATAGTGAGAACAGAAGGGCTGATGGTACAGTTCTTGCTGTCTGTAATTCCATTCTGAGTGGCCAAAAACATGCTAGGATTTCAATATTAAGAGCAGGAGGGCTGATTGTACAGCTCTCTCTGTCTGCAATTCCATTCTGAGTAGCCAAAGATATGCCGGGGCATCAATAGTGAGAGCAGAAGGGCTGATGGTACAGCTCTCTCTCTCTGCAATTCCATTCTGAGTAGCCAAAGACATGCCAGGATTTCAGTAGTGAGAGCAGAAGGGCTGATTGTACAGCTCTCTCTGTCAGTAATTCCATTCTGATAAACCCAAGGCATATGCTGTTTAAAGAACTCTCAAGTGCTTTTATCACCAGACAACCTAACTCAATGAGTGGGAAAGTGTTAGCTATGTGCATTAACATGAGGCCAGTTTTGTGAGTGATGTATTTTCATAAGAATAGGCTTGGATGGATCCGTTTGAAATGCAAACCGCATCTCCATTTGGCCTCCTCCACTGGACAGCCTGCTTTATTCACACCTTGCCCGGTTTATTAGTGTTATTATTATTTATTCATCAGGCTCTTATTCAGAGTGTCCCACAAAATGCCTGTTGTTCACTTTTCATAACGGCACTCGAAAGCATTAACGCAGAGCAGTGAGTAAAAACCACAGCGGGCATCTATAGGTCTGCAGAGCTGCGGCAGCTTGGTGTGCTCGGGGTCAGAACGGCCAGAATATTACATAATGGGGTGAGACTGTTATCGTGGACACATCTAGCTTTGTGGATCTGGCAGCCGTGTGCTACGAGGGTGCATTTCCCTGGTACTCCGGTGGTTTGACATGAAGCGGCTTTGTGGCACTGTACCTATGCCTCAGCTCAGTGGCTAGTTGTGCAAATCAGCACAAAGTAGTTTTGATTTGTGATTTGTGGGATATAGGTTTTTTTAAGGAATGGGGTTAGGGGGAGGTGCCCTGCACCTTTTTTTAAATGATTGGTCGTTTCAATTCCTTCAGGACAAATGTTTTACCCTCTGTTAATAAAAAGCTTCTAGAGCCCTGTCAAGCCCAGTGAATCCATGACTCAGCATGTAAGCCATAGCTCCTGTTCAATTTGTTAGATCCAATTTTCATTTTTGACTTTTCAACGCACGTATATACCATGAAATGTCCTAAACTTCTCAGATGTGTACCAAACTCTGAACTAGATGCTTTCAGGAGACAAAAAATCGGGATGCCACTTCACATTTAGCTCATGGATTGAGTCCTGGGAAAACCGAAAACGGCTTGATGACAGTGACCAGGACCAGGAGGTTCTTTAACGCTCAGGCTATAGGGGACATCAGCCCTAGTGGATATCGGCTATAGGGACCTCAGCCATTTGAGCCATCCTCCAGAGGATATTTGGCTACAGGGGACATCCGCCCTAGTGGACATCGGCTATAGGGGACATCTGCCCTAGTGGACATCGGCTATAGGGACATCAGCCATTGGAGCCATCATCCAAAGGATATCCGGTTACAGGGGACATCAGCCTGAGGGGAGATCAGCTAGTGGAGAGATCACTTTGAGGGGAGACTAGTTTTAGGGGATCAGCTGGAGGAGAGATCATTTTAAGGGGAGATTTTTGAGGTCAGTCAGAGGGGAGGAAAGCAGGCAAGTAAAGACTCTACTCATGTTATACATAGTGGCACAACTGCAGCATAATCATTATTGCATTACAAAAAGAGGTCAATCTGAACCTTCGGTTTTCGGTGCGTCTTCATTATATTAAGATAAGACCCCTGTTTTTACATTCATTCATCAAATTTGTTTGCTGCAATGTGGGTAAATTTAATTTATTTAATTTATTGCTAAGGGGCTGAACATCTTCACCACTATACAATATTATCTGCTAATTATATCTGTGGCATTTTCTAATTGGTTAATAATTAAAATCTTAATTGGTTATTAAAATATGCATGTAAACAAAGATAATTTGTCTAATTTTGCAGTATAATTTTAACAGAGATGTAATTGACAGCTTCTTATCATAATTTCTTTACCAAGTGACCTAGTAATAAAATCATTTCTTTTGTCAGAATTTAATTTATGAATACTTTCAAAAATACCTACTAAACTCAACTCCACTGTTGATTTAAAAACCTGATTTTATTTTAAGTTTAATTTCCAATGTAGGACCCATCAGTAGCCATTAGCAAGCGCCCATAGCTCACCTGTTTCCCATCAGGCCCCTGTGTTCAAGTGCCAGGCAGTCAGTGTTTCAGTCCTCTGAGTTTTCTGACCTGCTGGTTCTCCCCACACAAGCCTGCCAAAAAGACAGGCTTCTTTGGCTTGGCATAAAACTGGCTTTGATAAAAGGGAAATTAAATCACAGCGTTGCCCAGTCCCATAATAAAATGGGGGTGGGGGGGGGGGGATTCCGGGAGAGCGAAAGAGAAGCCTCACAGTGGGAAGATGTACAATTAACACTGTGAATCCAATGCTAATAAATTTCATGACTCCGGAAACATCCAGAAGAGCACTCTGGTAGGCCTGGACTCTGAGCCTTGTCAACAGGGTCGGCGTCAGAACATAAGGAACGGACGGGCAATCGACTTTGACAAGGGGGCATTTTGTTCACCTCACATAGCTTTTATTAAGTGTATAATTAACATTATCTCAGGGAGAGAATTCAGCTTAAGGGGCTGAGTGACCTTTTTGGACGGGCCTGGACCCCCAAGGCCAGCAGATAACGCTGACGCTGCTTGTCAACCACACGTGCTGAGATATTTTTAAAGTGCAAATATTTCATTAAACCTAATTTAGCACGATGTAAAGAGCAATCCAGGTTTCCTTGACAAATAGTCCTGGTCATTATCCATCTAATTGTAAGCAGAATAGAAAGTGCTGATTAAATGCTATAAGTGCACATAATGGGGCTTAATGTGGGAAGAACCCAAGGGAGGACTACTGAGAGAGGAAGACAGGCCATCAACAGTGTGAACTGGGAGATTCGGTCTAGATTTCAATAGATAACTCCATGTTTAAACTGTCATCTCATTCTGAGAGTGGAAATTGTATACTGTCATTGTAAGGCTTCATGAATATTTACAATTAAGAGAGGCGGCGGAGTAGGGGTGGTGCGGCAACAATGGGGGGGAGGGGGGGCGTGGAGATGAGGAATTGTTGTAAAAAGCTAGAAAGAGCCTTTATGATCTTGGCAGCCATTCTGTTTGACTAACAAATATACAGTTGTCAGAGAGACGGAGAGAGGGGGAACAGGCTGGGCTGTCGGCCTCCAGTAGAAAGTATAATCACCCCAGACAGTGGGGGGGGTGATAGCTCGGCCCCCCTGATCAAACGCTGAGCCATGCTGCCCACTGGACCAGCGGGAAACAGGGGGGAGCAGGTGGGAAAGACGACCGAGTGCCGAGACAACACTTTAGTCACTGGCCACTGCTGCAGGCCACAAGTGGAGGATCGGACTGTATCCCGTCTCCAAGCGTTCCTTTACTTCTTTATTTATTTATGTATTCATTGTAAAGAACAATCAAATCAGAAGCTTAGCAGAATGTGATTTGCCCGTTAGGAATAAACACAAGCTGCGTACAAGAAAAATGCCACTCTTAACAGAGAAGGCGTGAAAATTTAAAATGTACGTTATGTGCCTTTCCAGCAGTCTTGGTGTAATGTGTAGTGTACTCAATATGTACATGTCTCACGTGAAGTTTACATCTAATCCAACCCTCAGGCTCATGGCACAGTCTGCACACTGACACCTACACACACTGACAGCTATACACACCGAGAGATACACACACTGAAAGCTACACACACTGACAGTACTGACAGATACACACACAGACAGCTACACACACTGACAGCACTGATAGAAGCAAACACTGACATATATACACCTTAACAGATACACACACTGATAGATATACACACAATGACAGATAAACACACTGATATATACACACACTGACAGATAAACACACTGACAAATACACACACTGACAGATACACACACCGGCAGCTACACACACTGTCAACACTGACCGAAGCTCACACTGACAGCTACACACACAGACAGCTACACACTGACAAATACACACACTGACAGCTACACACACTGACTACACTGATAGAAGAACACACTGACAGATACACACCCTGACAGATACACACACTGATATATACACACACCGACAGAAAAACACACTGATAGATAAACACACTGACAAATACACACACTGACAGATACACACACAGACAGCTACACACACTGTCAACACTGACCGAAGCTCACACTGACAGCTACACACACTGACAGATACACTCACAGACAGGTACATACTGACAAATACACACACTGACAGCTACACACACTGACAGATACACACAGACAGCTACACACTGACAAATTCACACACTGCAAACCCATGATGGATATCAGACAACTCCAGACACGGCCATGTTGTCCCCTAACATGCCGGTTTCCAGTGCTGTATGGTCCGCTGGAGGTTGTGTTTTTGATTGAGATGGGGGCAGGGGAGCCGAATGAGAAGGCTATACAAACTGTATTTGTCTTGTCATGGACAATTTATACCAATAAACCAGAAAACCACTGTTAATGAATGTGTTCTGTCGGATTTATTCTACACTATCGTACAGTGAAAAAGAACTCTCCGTGGGCTTGACTGTTCTCTTTGCTAGCCTTAACACCATCAACCAGGGCAGGCTTGGTATGACGAACGGCAACTCCTCGGAGATCATTTGGGCTGGTCGCCGTTTTCTGGCTAAGGAAACCGAGGGACATGTGGCTTAAGGGAATGAGAAACAACGGAGACCACAGTGAGCGCATGGCGGGGGGGACCCGGCCCATGCGCGGGTCTCATTAATTCAGTGCATTCAGTTCACTTGACATTCCAAGCTAAGCTAATCACGCACCATTGAAGGTGCGGCGTGGAAAAGACATTTGATTAGGTTTTCTGTGCCAACCTTTCATGCAATTATACTGTCAAGGTGAGTAAAATCAGAGATCCTTTCCCGTATGAGACTTTTTTTTACATACACCGCAGACAAAAATTTCATTTTTACAAAGGCAGGACGTGAGAGGTTCATTAAAACGATACTTTCTAATTATTTTCCAACACAGAAGAGTTTAAATCCGCCTCTCCAGTGGAAGCGTCTTAGGCAGGTTTGAAAGCTTTGCAGACCACATAATCCTTTAAGAGGTTTGTCAGTGTGGAAGTTAAGGCAAGGAGAAAGCCTAAGGTATGACAGTACTTTAAATGCTTTCAAGCTGCGCTGGCTCGGCCTACAAAAACAGCTTTAAACAGCTAAAGTGCTGATGCTGTGAGCGGTGAGAAGATGTTTGCATCTCACTTGGCCAACATCAACCACCGTTATCCTCATTGCGCACACTACCTTTTATCGTAGAGGGAAAGCATGCAAGCTGACAACGATGCGGTTGCTTCTCCTCGTATCATATTTCAAAGAGATTTAAATCCCTGTGTGGAAGTCTGATGTCTTTGTGATTGTGACAGATTTTCGGGTCACAACATTAAATAGTAGTTACCTGCAGACAAGCTAAACACATTTCAAAGGATACATTTAATTAGAACAATTTTAATGGGACAAATACTAGATTAACAGAATAAGTTTGAATATAAGTAGAAACACGGAAATTGTTTAAGAAATAGCAAGCTTTCTTTATTATTGTTATTAATAATTTGATGAATGCACTCATCCAGGGCTGCTTTCAGAGCTATACCAGATACAACTGCAGGAAAAAATAAAGTGAGTAAAATTCAATTTAAATGCAAATTATAAGCAGCAAACAGTGTTATAATTCACAATTACTAAAACAACTAAACTGAGACCTTTGGGTGTGAAGAGTACCAATATAAATAGTATAAGACAGATCAAACCTGTCTCTGGTTACAAACGGGGGCTGGTACAACGGCACGCTCCCACCATCTGATCAAAACTCATCAAATGGAGAAATGTCCCTTCCCAAAACCCTCTGAACCTCCAATTACAACCCAGGTGATATCATGTTCAATATTTCACCACCCACTGATAAGCTGTCAGCTCTAATTTGTCCTGTACATTTGTCCTGTAATACTGATATGGGCCAATGTGTAGCCTTTTGTGGTTCACCATATCACCATTATTGGCATTGTGGTTTCGTTCTTCGGATCTCTTTAGCTGATTTCTGTATTATTAATATGGGGGGATCTCCCTCTCTCTGGGCCCAGTATAAACACATCAGTGCTCTTTCTCAGGGTCCAGGTACAGTCATGTCAGTGCTCTCTCTCTAGGTCCTGGTACAGACATGTCAGTGCTCTCTCTCTGGGTCCTGGTACAGACATGTCAGTATTCTCTCTCTCTCTGGGTCCTGGTACAGACATGTCAGTGCTCTCTGTCTCTCTGGGTCCTGGTACAGACATGTCAGTGTTCTCTCTCTGGGCCCAGGCACAGACATGTCAGTGTTCTCTCTCTCTCTGGGTCCTGGCACAGACATATCAGTGCTCTCTCTCTCTCTCTCCGCTAAAGATATGCCATTTCTTAGTCATTTGGGCCCACTGATAGGACCCAGTTTAATGAGGTGTGTCTCATTAAAGCGACAGATAGTCACGATTAGCTCCGCCCACCACTGAGAGGCCCTGACTCAGGGTGGTGGTAAGGATCAACCTCTTTTTTCTTCAGCACTCAATTGTATCCTCGTCAGCTGCCACCCTCCCCCAATCCCACTCCAAAACAAGGTCATTACCATCACCTTCAGAGGGCTAATATGGTGAGAGCTCATTTATGCTCAATCAGTGCCTTTTGAACACACAAAGCACTTGCAATCGACTGAGAAACTTTTGGAAGTAGTCAATTACTCAAATAAAGAATTGGACAAAAGCCAAGCAAGAAACTTTGCAGGCACAAAAATAGAGAGAGGGGGACAAGAAAGCAATACAGCTATATTCAGCTCTCAGGCATTTTCCAATCTGGAGCCGTTCATTTTTATTGCCATCATTCCAGTAAATGGTTATATTGAAAGTCAGAAGAAGGCCTCAGGTAGGCCATTGAACGGCTAAGTTGCCATTGGATACTTTTGGCATTTCCTTTAGGTAAGTAGCCAAAATGAGAAAAGCAAAACAATTCTGAAGCTTGCGCGTCAAATTGGGATATCAGGAGGATGGAAAAGTTGGGGGTCACCCATACCCCAGTCGTATGTGCCTTGTAAGGAGCGTCAATATGTATATTATAAAAGAAGACACATTTCAGAGGAACTAAATTAAACTCACTGAGTAACTAAGGGCAGCAGGTGGTGTAGTGGGTAAGGAGACAAGGCTTGTAACTGAATTTCTTCAATAGAAAATACCCAGCTGTACAAGTGGATGAATATAAAAAATTGTAAGCCCCTTGGGATAAAAGCGTCTGCTAAGCAACTAAATTGTAAATTGAATAAGTGTCCACTGCCTGTGGCATGCACTCCCATTCTTAGTGTTTGAGTGTTCTCAAGCTTTGTACTCATTTTCCAGATTTAAATGATCAAACAAGATCAGGTAGCTAGATAGTGTTGATATCGTTTCCAATGAAAGACAATCTGAAACTGTTGGTAACATCCCACATGTATGTCACAATGGCAAAACAAATACTATCGGTAATTCCTCACATCACTGTAAATTTTTCCCCTGCCGTTTAATGTGCTGTAACCATCACTGAGGGCAAGGATGCAGTGATCTGTGGTTGCTAGGTGACACCACAGTGATCCACTTGCTGGTACGTCCAAAGCGCTGAATGGGAAACATGCCTTTGGCAAGCGTCTGATGTCAGACGACAATGCATTTAGGCAGCTGCAACAAGGCAGCCGGAAGCTTCTGAGGTTATGCTGAATGGTAAAAAAAAAAAAAGGCTTTGAAACGTGGGATTAGAACAAACACGGGGCTGGTTGGGAGAAGAATCTGCCTGTTTTTCTGCATGGTCCAAAATCCAGTGTTTTTCAGATCTGAAATTGTGTGAGTTGTGTTTTTCCCAGAAAATTAGTTATTTTAGTCATTCAATCACATGTTGTTCCTTTTAAAATACCAAATAAATATTGCTAACTGCTCTAATTTCCTCAGTCTAATCACTATCCACCAAACAAAATGGACACTGAGTAAATTAAATAACACAAAATGTGATAATTACTTCACCTATTTATTAAAGTAAGTTATGCAAAACACGATGCCCCCTTGTGAAAAAGTAAACCACCCCCATGGATTCAATAGTCGCCCCCTATGGCAGCAATAATTGCAACAAAACGCTTCCTGTAGTTATTGACACAGATTCTCACAGCGCCGTGGAGGAATTGTGGTCCACTTCTTTATGTAGACCTACAGTCACCACAGTGACATTTGAATCCCAATGAGGTTTAAGTCTT
Organism: Hiodon alosoides; assembly: GCA_025775065.1. Lineage (NCBI taxonomy): Eukaryota > Metazoa > Chordata > Actinopteri > Hiodontiformes > Hiodontidae > Hiodon > Hiodon alosoides. The sequence continues at coordinate 15,618 of JAOYSI010071000.1, forward strand.
GACTTGTGGTTCGGACCACCTTCATAGCCATGTGCACTCACCCTCTTTGTATGGTGCCATAGATGAATGTAGCTGTGACCACTCATAAAGTTTTACTTTAAAAATGTTCGAATTACTTAAATTAAGATCATCCTGCTTTCATAGATAATTTCATCAACATCCTGCATCCTGCTTTCATCAACAATGTGCTATCTCTCTCTTTTGAGCAATCACGTGAGGCACCCTGCAGGACTGCATCACTTTCACCACCGCTACCAGTGGATCATTAGGCTGGACTCTAGCCATCAGGGCCCCTACCCCTCTCCTCTCCTCTCCTATTTCCTTTTTGTTTTGTTTTTTGGAACTCCTCTACCGGTGGGCCTCGCACATCATGGACATATAAATTCTTTAATTCAGCTCCCAGTGCCGGCCAGCAGAGGATGGGCTCGCCCACTAAGCCTGGTTCCTCTAGAGGTTTCTTCCTGCCAGCCTAGGGAGTTTTTCCTTGCCACTGTTGCCCCTGGAATGCTTTTGGGGGGTCAGACCAGGGACATATTGTATTTCTCTGTATGTAAAGCGTCTTTGTGACATGGCAACATGTGAAAAGCGCTGTATAAAAATAAAATTGATTGATTGATTGATTGATTGATTGACTGACTTCCACTAGGCCATTACAAAACTTAAAATGTAATGTTCTTCAACCTTTCCGATGTAGACTTGCTTGAATGTCTCATGTCATTGCCTAGTCACATGACCCAGCTACACAGCTTCAGCTCGCAAGCGGATGGCCTGGCTTTATCCTGTAGAATTATCTGATTCAGAGCAGAATTCATGGTTCCTTCAGTGACGGCAGGGCTCTCGGCCCTGATGCAGCAAATCATCCTCAAACCATGATATCACCACCACGCGCCACCATTGTAAAAAGGTTCTTGTTGTGGAAAGTGGTGTTTGGTTTTCAGAAATAACAGGGCCCATGTCGGTCAAAGAATTCCACTTCTGACTCATCTGTTCATAGAAAATAGTTTCAGAACTCATCCAGGTGCTCAAAGTTAACATTAAACTTAAGACAAGAATTCAGATTCTTCTCAGACTCTGGAGAGAAGCCTGCTAATCCCAGGCGTTGTTTTAGGGTTCTTTGTGACTTCCTGGACGATTTAACACCTTGCTCTAGTAGAGATTTTGGCAGGGCGGCCATCCCTGGCAAGAATCACTTTAGTCCAAAACTTTATCCATTTGGACAATATGGCTCTGTCTGTGGTTTGGTGGAGCCCCAGAGCCTTAGAAATGGCCTTGTCACCTTTCTAGACTGATCAATAACTCCCCCCCAAAGGAATTTATTTTGATCATTGCATGCTGTGCCTTGGGTGCTGACAACTCCTCTCTGAGAGCCAAAGTTTAAATTGGACCAGGCTGGCCCAAATCAGGTCTGATTGTTAAAGTACACAAACAGCTGACCTTAATTATCCCTATTACTGGGTTGCATTCTCTACAACCCACATAAAGATCTGACCAAATCAAACGTGAAAAATTGAAATCAGGCAGGGGGGCAAATACTTTACTTAGATATTATTGTAGTTTATATGGATAATTTAGATTTATGCAGTTCTCAAAGTCAGCAAGCTTTAAATCAAATATTTATAATGATAGCAGAAGAGTAAATGGTTTAGTGCTATAGGCTTCTTGAACTAAAAAAGTATGTTTTATACTTCAACCCGTCACGGTTTTTGTTTTTGTTTTTAGGTCACAGCCAATGTGTGTGGGTTGGAGAAGATTGAGAGAAAGACCTGAAATCTTTACTGGAGCTCTACTTCGGACAGTGACAGCTAGATTTAAGCTCTGTATACATGGATATAGTAATACAGCACCCTTCCTATAAGGCTGTGCTTATAATGTACTCCGACATGTACTTACCATTATAGATCAACTTTATTGCTGATAGTTCTCCTGCTTAGGAACAGGAGAACTGAGAGTTAGCGCCATTCTGTGGATTTTATCAGCAATAAAGTTGATTTTTAATGTTAAGTACATGTCTGTGTACATAATTAATACCCAAAATAAGTGATTTAATTATAGTAGTTTTCAAACAGCCCCCTGTGTTTAAACTTAAATATTTTACCATACTCACCAAAATACATGTATTACCTCAGAGTTTTTATCCCATCGCATCCCAGAATTTCACATAATGTTACCTCAGAGTTTTTATCCTAGTTTTTCATCCAAGAATCTCACAATCGTATTGGCTGAACACTGGCTGGGGCAGGAACAAATACAAATTAAATAACCTAAATGAGGCATCTTTTTGTGGCAGGCACCCGGGAGACACACCCTAGAGCACTGGGGACACGCCCAGGGCTGGCAGGATGGACAGCCAAGCTGTGGGGCAACAGGACCTTGTGTGGTTTGTCGTGGAACAAAGTATCGCTCAAATCAATATCTGAGTCCTCACCGACACCTTCCAGTGACTGGTAGAGACGCTAGGATAGGAGTGTCCCAGCAATTTGGTGTGCTGTCTTACATATAGCAGCTGCAGCCTCAAGCTGTTCAATTTTCTTTTTATATTTCTGTAATTGTTCTAGCAGCGCTGATTGTCACTGACCTTTTTGTGTTGCATCCAATTCAGTTTGTAACTGTATTTCAGTTTGTTTATGCATTTGACCCATTAGGACAGTTGATTCGGTCCATTTTATTTTTAAGCCACATGCTTTTACCCCAAAACGTGTTTTATGTCATCTGCTTTAATCTCAAATTGATTAAATATGATATGATATTTTATTTCTCACTGGTATTAACGACAAATTATCTATCAGATATGACATGAGATGACCTCACTGACCTACCAAAGTTTTGGCTTTTTATTTTCTTAATATCCTTGAATACCTTGAATTCACTTAAAAAAAAAAGTGTAATATTAAAGTTTTATTTTATTCTCTTCAACACATACCCATAAATTCCCAGAAATGCCCATCTGGCTTTTATTTATTTATTTCTTTGCGACCCAAATAGGAATTGATCTGGATTTTCTGATTTTTTGTATGATTTTTGATTTTGCTGTCTCAACGCTTTTTCATATACCTCTTACACCTGTCCTTTTACCACGGGGCCTCTAACACCTGTCCTTTTACCACCTAACACCCATCAATTATCACATAGGTACCACTAGCACTCAATACCACACGGCTTCCAACACCTGTTAAGTTTCAACCCTAACCCTAACAGTATTTAGTCGATTCTGGTCTGCTGGGTCTGGGTCTGAGCACCTCCATCTGGTCTGGATCAGGAATGTGACGCCAATCAATCATCATGGAATTTTAGTAATCAATTCTTCCTTCAGATTTCAATAAAAGCAAAGTCTGGAGTTAATAAAATCAGCCTTTATTTCATGCAGCATGGTGAGAAGTACCCAGGCAGTCTGAGTAGGTTCTCCGATTCCACTTGACTGAGCATCAATATTTATATGGGTTAGTAACATAAATCATTCCACCAAGGACCTTCGAGGACCAATTGCATAACCCCACCATAGGTTGTTTTGAATAGATAATGAGGTGGTCACAACAAATCATTCAAAGCTAAAAAACATAAATGATAATCGTGATAATGAATACACTTCATTGTAGTTATGTACATGCAAGGGTGTAAATCCAGTGTGTCATGGTTGGTTTCTTACAGCCCTAGAACACCGTGTGCAAACTGTGTGACTCCCACACACGTTTTATTCACTTTGTAAGAACATAGATAGTGAGGCTTTTATTAAAGAGACAGTAACACATTTTTGCAGCAGAGCAAAGCACTTTGATTCAGAGGAAATATTTCACAGGTTCCACTAATGGTAACCGCAGTAAGACGGCAACAATTTTCGACCTAGCAGTGCTTTGTTTCATGGCGTTGTGGTTTTGTTAGGTTGCATTTGTTAATTAGTTTGAAAACCTGTTTATTGTTTAGATGTTTGAAGAGCTTCTTTATTTTCTTCCTTTGTAAAAGTTGTCCGTAAAATACCAGCCTCCCTGTCTCTCCACAACCCCGGACCAGGCACGCCCAGGTGTGCAACACCTTCTATAACAGGATTTAACAGAAATCCGTGATTATCCAAGCCAAACTCCAAACAGATCTGTGCAGAATCTTCTGGTCGATAAGAAGACGAGGGGGAAAACGCAGCCCGTCGGGCCGGCCGACTTTCAGTCCAACACAGCATACGGAAAACTTCAAAACGCAAGGAAAAGGCGCCCAGCCGAAAAGGCTAAATCTGGCGGCATATCACACAGGGAACTCCGGGCTAAAGCATCACAAACTGCGACAGCTGCTCCTACTCAACACTCTTCTAATGAAAATAATAGGCATGTCTTAACTGTACAAATCGTGCGCAAGGCTTTCTCGGGAACCTCACCTTGTTCATCATGCTTAAAAAGTTAAAAACAGTTGAACCGATTCTAGTACTGGGTAGGACCAGATGACGACATGAAAGAAGGAAAAATCCAAGTATCATTTTAAAATATATATTGTTTTTTATAAATAAATGGATACAATTTACATTTAAATGCAGAGTGCATGGTCAACATTAGGACTTTCACCCCAGTCTATCAATTACAACAGAACTGGTATAAACGGAAAATGTCATTCTTTCCTGATGACACAGGTCACATTTAATTTAATAGAACCTGAACGAAAAACCCTATTAAATACAATTTTAAAAACGCAAATAGCAAGTTGTTTTGATTTGGTCACAACCTATGCATCACCAATGAGAACACAAAAATACATTTTTAAAACAACTGAGTGGTGATTTCATTGAATTAACAGCCACACATGCAAAACATGCTGCTACAACGTGAATAAACAGCTCTGATCTGTCAGCGCCATAGTGTTCCCACAATGCTTCAGTGCCACGCCTGCACAAACATCGTTTAGATCACTACACGTGACCGCATGTGGCAGGACCCGTCACAAGCATTAGCTTTCATGATGTTGTCGATTGTGAATGGCAGCTGTTAGAAGGGAAGTTTAATTTGTATGGCCCTCAATGCTACCAATGATGAAAAATACTGCTCAGCTTGAAGAGTGGAAAAATAATCTTATACGGAATCTCCCTTCCCCATTTCCCCAGAGTCACTTCGAGGCTTTCAGTGATTTTAAATCATTTTCAGTGGAAAGAAAGGCCAAATGTGAAGGTAAAAGCAAATATATCCTTAAAATATAACACCGCTTAAAAGAGACAGTGTAAATCTATTTTTTAGGGATACAGTGAACACTTCCATGGAGAGGACAACAATCAGGAAAAGAACCGTAGACCTTCAATAAAGAAATTCAATTGCATCAAACCACCACATGGAAAATGAATAGTTCATTGTAGGCATCTCTGAACATGCCTGAATGTGGACCCAGGTGTATATCATTTGGAATGGAATGCACCTAATGGATAGGGTCTTAATGCCTGAAAGCCACATAGACATAGCCACATAAACTTCTGCATATCCAGAGGGGTACCTGTACGTTTTTTTTACTTTGACCCACACAAGCTAGATGCAACAGGAACAAAATCCATCTGACCCGACTTTTGCCTTCCCTGATCTTGACTGGAAATGGAGACAACCATGACATTTAGTTGAAAAATGAGGAACGCTGAACAGAAAATTCACTTAGTACCCAAGGGGGGCAGGGGTTGGGACTGAATGACTTAATATTATTTATTTTGGTACTTTGCTGATATGCTGATAGACAGGTCAGAAACAGCAGCCCATAGTATATAAAACACTTTATTTGCTTAATAAAACATGGATAGGTGTAAATAATAAACACATTAGCAGACTAGGACACACGTACAACACTTTGCCTCGGCTGTTACAGGTTTTACACAAAAGGAATGGGGCACCTGTCACACGCACGAGCCACAGGGCAGACGTCTGGGGAATAAACATGAAATATAATTCCACGCTGATCGCACATCAATGTTAGTAATACATAACAAAAACATTTCCAGTTTGCTATAATCTATTATGTCAGATTTTTCCCATTTCATTATTGATCATTTATAAATAAAATAGTAGTTAGAGACTAAAAAGTTGGATATAATATAAAAGTTAACAGCAGCCACTATGTTCCCAGAGCGCATTCATACTTATCATGCAAACGATTCAATTAAATATATTACTGTCCGTACCCCTAACCTCCTATAAAAACAACGGATATAATATACAGTACAATTTAAGAACAAACCTAAAGGTAATTCTGGTAAAATAATCATTTTAAAGAAGGTTGTAGGGGGAATCCCCTCATCTGGCATTGCCAAGCGCAAAATGTGCCTGACTTCAACTCCTCAACTCCAAGGTGGGAGTGCAGAGTAACTGCAGAAGGTCTTCATTGCTCTGCCATCGTTTAACTATAAAAGGGGTTTAATTGCCAACTTCCGTGAGCATCACAGCAGGTGACTGGTGGAGCGGCTGAACGCTAAACACTTCCTTTCGAACGTAGACGGCAGGTCGATCAAAGACGGAGAGTGTGTCGTCTACAGAGGGAAGAGAGAATGCTTTAATTTCTCCAGGTGGGAAACCGTTGCCAAACCTTCAATAAAAGGACATTGCTGTAGAATTAACAGTATTAACGCTGGGTTTGAAGGACAACACTATAGACGAGCACACACAATCACTAGTAGCTGAATATAAAATTAAACGTAAAAAAATACTGCTGGTAAGAAGCTATAATGACACATTTACACATGCATGCTAACGTATAACCATGTCTATCCCCAGTGAGCTATAGCCATAAACCGTAGTAACCGTGTCCTGGCAACATATACTGCTGTCAAACCTGTATCCCCTGTTACTCCTTGAACATTATCCCTCATTTTGGATTATTGATGGCATAAATAAAAATCAATGCATCCACTCAAGTCTCTCAATGTTGAGCCACGCTGTGCACACATTGCTGGGGATCAGCAGGTTCTGGTGGCAGAATCGGGAGCCCTTCTGTAGGGCCCAAGGGGCTAAAACGAGGGATGTCCAACAGAATTCGTTTACAGGAAGTTTAAAGAAAACCAGGAAGGTGAAATATGTGTAGTAAAGATGCGATCACGAAGAGTTAAACACACAGCGGCCTGTCCAGCATCTGGTCCTACATTACAGGTCTCGGGTTCACATATCCAAGAGAGCAGTATGGGGGCAGACCCAGACATCTACAGCAGAGATCTAGACTGCAGCTCCAGTCACATTCTCAATAAGAATGTTTCAAAATGAGCACGAAGACTCCATGTCTTCCATGGTCCTCAAAGTGATCCGGAGAAGATTAAGGTGGCTTGTCACCAGATTCCACGGTCAGCATCGTTAAGATTTTAGCCACTAGTCAAGATTAAGATATCCATAAACAACGTATACTTTATTATCAGTATTCAGCACATCCCTTTGCAGTCACAATATTACTTTGTCTTCAGTCCAGAATGTCTGTTGAGATCAAATGGACATGCAGGTACATGTGTCACTCGCACGCACGCACGCACGCACGCAAGACTTACACTGAGTGTAGGGGAGTTTGCCAAAGTGACCATGTGCACAGAATTCTCCAGGGTGTTCCTACCAATGAGGGCTCTCTGAATCACACGCTTGGGCATTTTGGTGAAGGAGAAAGCTCTCGTAACCTGAAACAACCACACAGGAGCACATAGCATCTATTATCTAGGTTAAATGAATGGGGACTGCATTATGGATTTCTATCTGCAATAAACTACTTTGATAGTACATTTTAATTTATTTTTCATTAGGGAAATTCAGCCTGTAGAGTACCAATGTTTAGATAATCCAGGCATGGAGATGAGGGATGAGATGCCAGGACACGTTACCTTTTTGGATGTCTTTTTGATGGCCCTGGAAGCTCTACTCAACGTGCTGTCCATATCCTTTGTGTTCACATGGATGGAATAGGGATCAGTGCATTTAATTAGCTCCTCCTATTTACAAAAGAAATTGAATGCATACAAAACATAAACAAATCGAAAATCGGCTGCCTTGCAACTGGTTTAACAACAAGATCAGGAATGGTACATATCGCCACCATGTGGACAGTTCTCTCTCGCAGCAAAAGGAAATGTTATTCTGCCCTTGAAAGACGACCTGGCTTGTTTTACATTTTGGCTTTAAAATGTGTACAACACATCAACAGACTTAAGCAGGCTTCTTCTTAAAAGGCTTCTTTTGAGGAGAACGGCAGTCTTTATGGGCCAATAAACAAAACACAAAACTCACTACAAACAAAATAACTTACTCTTCGCAAAACACGTCTTAAAATTGCATTGAAGTTTCAGATTTGGAGAATAGAACCGTCCATATATCATTAGCTATTTTCCCCTCTTTCCTAAGTTGTTTGTTGGATGTATACTACATAGCCAAAAGTATGTGGACACCCCTTCAAAAGTGTCCACACACTTGGAGTGAATTTCAGTCACACCCATTGCTGTCTGGTGTATAAAATCGAGCACAAAGCCATGACAAACATTGGCAGTATAATGGCCAGTACTGAAGAGCTTAGTGACCTATGTGACCCCATTGAACACCACCTCGGCCCCATCCAACACCATTGGGACGAATGAAACGCTGACTGCAGGGTCTCACTAATGCTCTGAAGGCTGAATGGAAGCAAGCCCCCGCAGCAACGTTCCAACATCTAACGGAAAGCCCTCCCAGGAGAGTGGCTCCATCCATATTCATGGCCATGATTTTGGAATGATGTGAGCGACAGGCAGATGTCCACGCACTATTGGCCACGCAATGCATCGTCAACGTTACCCGCAAAAAAAAAAAAATCAATTAATAAAAAAAAATTTAAAAACCCAATCGCTATGCATTGTGAACACGTTATCGGACTTACACAGGAAGCGTTTTAAAGGGCCACAGCCCACGGACAGATGCACTCACCGCGTCGGCCTTGCAGATAGTGTTTGCCACGTGTCGACACAGCGTCCTGAGCCACGTGTCTTTGGCCGTGTCCTCGTCCGTCAACTGGAAGCTGAACAACAGGTTGTCCTGCTCCGTAGGTGGGCGCACCACCAGAGCGAATGCGTTCTGGCACTCTGCTCCCATGACAGACAGACATGCTCAGCCAATCACTTCCAAGGGCATGGTTGCCCTTTTATATAAACTGTAATCAATCTAAATACAGCGAGAATTGGACTATTCAAAATGCACGTTTGAAATTGGTTTGGTAGAGATTTTAAAGCGTAACAGTTTGTGTTCATTAATTGACTTTCCAGCATCCCATTCATCCTTCCAGCTTTAAGTTTTTTTCCGACCCATTAAAAGCCCCTTACATAAAGTAGTATAGTGCATCCTCACTGTTCATAGGATATTCAGCAGACAGGTCAAAAGTTATTCACTGTACTTTGAGAAAGTGCTGCTGCTATTTAATTGGAATGCAGCTAATATACCACTCTGTTTCAGGTGAAACATCCCATTTCACCCTCCTACACAATTCAGGTCAAACAAAGTCAGATTTAATATGTTTTACAGGCAATGGCTCATCAGGTTGCTATTCATCACTATGGTGACTGAAAGGAGAAAAACTAAAAGAAAGAAAAACTCCCTCAGTTCAAATAAAGGCTGAAGACTTCATAATCCTTGTACAGAACTGGCAGCATTGGTGAGTTATGAGAGGTCCAGGCAGAGCCATCCCATCTCTCAGGGAGCCCAAGGGGGGTGGGGTGGGGGCACGCTCACCTTCCGTCTCCTGCAGGTCCAGGACCCTCCGGATCTGCGACAGGGGCATGAGGGCGATGTGCTTGAGCGGGGCTGAAGGCCGAGCCTGCCCCAGCGGGCTTCTGAACGCGTTGATCGCCTTGTGCCGCTTCCTGGCAATCTGAGACGGGGGGGGGAGAGCCGAAGCTTAATCAATGCACCGCCTCCACCCAGGAGAATGGGCGGTGCTGGTGTGTGGCCAGGTGTCAGGGGAAGAAGATAAGGAGGCACGATTGCCATAGCTTAATAAAAGGTAAACGATCCAACTCATTAGCAGGCTGCTCATTACATTGTCTGCTGCTGGACCAGAATGGAAATTTAAGAGGGAGGCGGAGATATGAATATAGAGGCGTTGATCAATGAATAATTGAGAAGTACAGGCCCCTGCTTTTCTCTCTGCTCATTACCAGGCTGGTCAGCCATTCTTGAATCAGGAGTCAGGGATTCCAGCTAACCCTTGTCTCACACCACGCTCTGCTAATGAGGAGACCCGCATTAAGCTGCGTCAGCATCTTCATTGCACAAACATAAATAATTCATTTTCACAAACAGAGTCGCTCCTCGCAACCCGATTTGCACTTTGAGCATCTTAAGCCGAAAGTCCTCAGAGTTCTTTAAAAACATAACAGCCAGCATCTGAAACAGAGCTGAAATGGAAACTTCAGAAGAGTGGGCCTGAATTATAATCCTGACCCTTTAGTTTGCCATCTTGCTGGTGTGTAATAAACCCAAAAAAACCAAGGGAAGTCACCTCCACACCCCCACCCAATAAAACCAAGGGAAGTCACCTCCACACAAAACCAAGGGAAGTTACCGACACACCCTGACACAATAAAACCAAGGGAAGTCCCCTCCTTTTTGTGAAATAACACAGGAGTAGCACTGGTGCTCAACCAGTCTCTACAAATCCACACTGAAGCACACCGAACCACCCCAATAGAAACCGAACTATGTATCCGTCATTTTCAGCAGTACCTCCAGACAGTCATTGAACAGAAACAGGGTGACGTGCTCCCCCCGGTCGCAGGGGGCGTCCCCCAGAGCGATGGTCTCCACTCTGTGGACCAGACTGCGGTGCGAAGACAGGAGGTTAGCCTGCAAACGGGAAGCGTGGAGCAAATTTCACCCTCCGCACAAAACAATAGCAAACATCATGCATTTCTTATGAGTAAATAAATGTCAACGCTCACTGGAAGTCCTTCATTATTCAAATACAGGCACAGGCTAATGCCATGAATTCTGTATTCATGGGTAGGCCGTGTTCTCCAGATTTATTTCCGTGTGCATTATCTCCGAAACCTTATCATCAGGACAGTTCATTCATTTGGTTGCTTTGCTCCACAAGAGGAAGGGCGTGCTTCTTAATTTGGCATAATCACCGTTTCTTAATGGCACCCGAAATGACCAACAATGTGGCGGTGGTAATCTTTAAAACACAGCACACGTGCACGCCCACATTCATACCGATGAGAAGCGACTGTCAATCAAATCTTTAAAAGCCATAAGGTTAAACCCACCATGGATTGCAATTTTTGACAAAACGCATACCTACCGCTAAAGAAAATCCTCAGCGACTTGTCACTGTTTGCATTAGGCATAAACTGGCCCACGCGCCATAACACTAAACGCTGGCAAACGCGGAGAAAAGCACTCTTACTGGACACTCGTCGACTTCATAAAAAACATCGAAGATCTGCTTCTGTCCTTCTGTTTTTCTCTTGTCCTCATTTATGTGGCTGAGGTAAAAAAACAAAATAAAATAAAACAATCATTAATAATCCCCTTCCACACAAATTATTACATTAACAATACACCTAAAAAATGGATTGGCTTGGACATGGACAAAACCCCTTTGTCAGCCGTCACTGCTTACGTCATCACTTCCTTGAGTGACTCAATGGCCTTTCCCAGTGTAACTTTATCTGGATTGTCTTCTGCAGTGTGTTTCTTTATGTCTGGAATGGGAAACAAAACGCAAAACAGCCGAGCACTACTGAACAGCGTCATAGCCAAGGATCAGATGAAGAAAGCAAAGTGAAACTTTAATAGCTGGAGAGGGGTATTACCTTCGCCAGCCTGCCCTCAGACAGTCACCGAGCATTTATAAAACATGTACCCTCAGTGTGCCAGCATGTCTGTGCCTTATGCTTGCTGCATGAGTGGCTTCACTCGCACTTCACACTCGAGAGATGTTTACCGTTGAGGAGAAGAGCCACGCTTGGCAACCGCTGGACCGGACGAATCAGCAGCTCCACCAGTGTCTGCCGCCCACACTCCGGTTTCGCCTGATTGATCTGGCAATGACAGCTTACATGTGACACCGGCACCGCTGAACAAGGCCCGCGGCTGCCGTTTGCCAGACACTCCACATAACGCCTCTGGGACATTCGGGCCCTTATCGCAGCAGAAGCACGACACTGCTCATCGCCAAGCCGCACCAGCCACCAAGGACACACAAAGGTTGGCACCATACTGCCGAGGGCCCTTTCACATCGCAACGAGGAAAAGGCACAAACATGGATGGTTTATGTACGGCGAATTATTGAAAAAGAAATTAGGAAATAACAGGACAAACATGCAAAACTGTATTAAAATTAAATGGGGGAAGGAATGAAGAAAAAGGTAGAGAAAATTCTACTGCTGAAGAAGCCAGGTGAGACACGAAAAAGGTAGTGAAAGTTCTAGTGCTGAAGGAGCCTGTTATGAGGAGAAAATAAAAATAAAAATAAAAATATATATATATATATATATATATATATATTAAAAAAAAAAAGCTGGAAGGACTGATGGACATACCTTCAGAAATGCGTGGAACCTTGGTTTCTGTCTCTCACATCTCACAATGGTCTCTTTGCTCATCTCAAAGAAGTTAACGAACTGAGGGTATGCCTTCACCAGGTCTTTCGACTGTTAAATACATTTGAAAAAGTACTCGAAGGAGCCTAACAAAATCCTTTTTAACTATTGTAATTTATAAGAAACGATTTAATTTTTAATCATAAAATCATGGTACTTGCATATTTCAAAATGATATTCCCAACACTTTTATCCTCAGACCAGTCCATCACAAGCTCTTCCAAATCAGCCTTTGAAAACACGTGCGTTACAAAAATAAGAAAGTTTAATAAATAAAAATTACACTTAAGGGTAGAGACTGCCTCTTAGTGCTAAAGGGATATTTACCTTTATCCTGGTATGAACTTCATATATATCAGGAACGCTTCCAAAAATGGTCTTGATTTCTTCTTGGGCCAGAATTGGACCTCCAACTTGTCCTTCTTTCTCCAGGGGGTGTTTGAACAACTGAGAGAAATTGATATTTGGGAAAAAAAACTAAACATGTTAACAAACCTTATACGATACAATGTAAACAGTACTTGGCGAATTCTCTTAGGATCAAGTCAAAAGCTTGTATTATACAAACTAGCAGATTGGGACTTCAGAATAGAATATATAGCGATAATCCGTGTAAGAGTAGCATCAGCTTTGTGATACTGCACGCAAGATTTCTCTTCAAGCATTAATTGGAACTCAAAAGAGAGCACTATTATTGAAGTTTGACTGAATTACCAACAATAAAATTAGCTATGGTTATTGTTCTTAACCTGTAGCTCGTAATAGATTTGTAAGCATTTAAAATTTTATAATTTAAAACATTAGCCAGTGTCCAAGACACACTGGCGTTCTGGATTCTAGTCAATCCAATGGGAGGGTTTTGTATAGAAAATGTCGCTATACTATACAAACAACGAATAGGGACATTAACATATCACATAACAGATCCAAAACATTTAAGCAATTTCCAATTCATTCCAAATTAGGTGGAAAAAGTGTCAAATTAACCATTTAAATGTATAACGTTAACCATTTCAGTCATTACAGAATGTGACGGATTCTGAGACAAAAGACCACCTGCACCCTTTTAGGCAGTAAAGCCCAGGGGGAGTCAGAATCAGACAGGAGTCTAAATACAATGACTGACACATGCAACCACTGACATTTACTAAATAAACCGTGTCCTAATTCATAATGGAACCAACTTTATCAGCAAACTATTACACTTGGCTTTAATGGAACACCTCAGGCAAATTATTAGCATTTAGAATCCATGCTAATGTTGTGTGCTGATGATAGCCACAGAGACCTTCAGAGGAAAATGAAGGAGGATATGAGGAAACGCTTGGCCTGGGACACCAACCTTGAGGACAGTGGTGAGGATGTCTACATAATTGCTCTCCGTCTGGTAGAGCTCCTTGGACACCTGCCAGCGGGCGGAGGGCTTCGACGACCCAGATGACCCAGACGACCCCGCGCCACTCTTCAGGGGCTTGGAGCTCTCTGGTGCAGCAGAAGCCGGGCACCACAGCAGACGGCCATTAATAAGAGCAATACCTCGGCTTTCAGCTTTATCTCTGCCAGTGCGTCCAGAGCGCACTGCTGCAGACAGTGACTGCTAGTCTGGAAAGTTATTCAGGACTGATGCGATTCAAGTTTGCTTATAGAACAAACAAACAAACAAACCAACAGTAAAGTATCTCTTTAAAGGATTAAACATGGCCAGCAAGTAACCCTCCACTCCAACCTAAACACTTGAGAAATCAAGTCCAGTATTACAACTCCTTGGTCGGGTCACTGTAACTAGTGGTATGCTCACGTGCAAATTAGCTGTCATTATTTTCATTTTTTATTATTATTGTCATCATCATCAACAGTTAGCGTGGGTAGGCCATAATATGTTTAGTTAAAAAACAACACTCATCAGCACAGAGTGACGGAGCAATACCCCGCTTCCTCACCTCCAGCCGCCTTGCTGGGCTCCGGGGTGTTGGAGATGTCGAGCAGCGAGCCCACGGGCAGCCAGTGTTCAGCGGACGGCCTCTTGCGGGGTGGGAACAGGGAGATCTCTGCGTCCCTGGTGAGCTGGGCCAGGGCCTCCCGGAGTCGTTGCCGCTTGCGGCCGCTGCCACTGCTGCTGGGCGGGGCTAGGGAGAGGCGAGACGGGGCCTTCTGCATGACAGCCTGGGAGGGTCAAGGGCGGAGCAGACAGTGGGTGGAGCTGATAACGCGCTAATGTCAGACTTCTTGTATTTCTTAAATTACACACAAATACATACCCTTTCATACAGATACATAGACTCCCCTGCTCGGGCATCCATCTGTATACTCCCCCAGAACCACTACAAACAGGAGAGACAATCGTTAGGGAAATTTCACCCACCGATGCAATTTGTTTGAATGGAGACAAATATTGATCAGAGGGAAGTAAACCAGCACTTAAACGGGCATGCATCTCTCCAACTGCAAAAGCGATCAACAGACAGTCAATTACAAAGCAGATTAAAGGCCCAGCAGCCCAAAACCAAATGGTCTCTTGACATTTTATCTAGATACAAGAAGGCTTGCTCCTTAGAGCAACAGACCTGAAGAAACATCACTTCTTTAATTTAGTTGGTCACACTAACATAAAAAGGTGCTTTATGGTTTTCCCCAAGCATCTAGAGGGCACTGGACAACTGCAATTGCATAAGAACCAAATTAACCTGGTAAATGTACCTCCTGCTTTACAATATATAATCTTTTTGGTGGCACTAATGGAAGGTCGGGTACAGTGCTCTCTTCAACAACCATGTGTGTGCACTTCTCATCTCCAACTTCCAGGTAACTTCCACCTTGCCATAGCAGAAACAACAAAAAGTAAATCAATAAATAAACCAAGATGTCAGAGTGAGAACGTTGCAGATGTTGTGGCTGAAAGAGTTCCTACCATGCTGGAGTGTTCTCTCCTCCATGTTCTTCTTCTCCTCCTCAGAAAAGCCCAGGAAACAGAGCACACAGTCTTGGAAAGGGGGAACTTTGAATTCGGTGCGGAACTCCTCGTCTCCAGCATTGAAATTGCTTTCAGGAGTGATGATCATGACCGATTATTTTAGGCATTAGGAAAAGGAAATGGGAATTAGAGGCTGTATGGGTTGTGAGAATGAAGGTTTCCTGATATTCAGATAAAAGTGATCTATAAAGCACCAAAAACAACAGCCAACTCCCCTGTCTTCAGCACAGACCCAGTACTCACACCTCGTCTCGCTGCTCCCAGGCTCTGTGGATCCAGTCCGGAGTGAGTATTGGTGTGCCCATGCACATGGCCAGCTGCCAACGACAGACACCGCCCACATCACCCCACGTGACGCTTCCATCAGTCACGCTTGATCGGCGCATCGCATTATACCTGCTAAACTCAGTCGCATCGTTTCAAAGGCATTGGGAAGGGCTACGTAAAGGACAACTCCCAAAGATACCAACTTTAAACATACAAAATCACCTGAAGCAGAAAGCAAAAAGGAATGGAGATAAAACTGTTCAAAACAGAACATAAAGTCCTGTCAACTAGTAAGCCTTTTTAAGTAAGCAAATCCTTGTGCAGAATGATGCTTGTCTGAGTAAATTCTTTAAAGAAAACACACTATATTAATGCAATGAGTCATAGTCCAGCACTCAAAATATTGGGGGGTGCACTCCACTGCATTCTAAACTGCAAAAAGTCTGCAAAAATGGCCCTAATACAGGAGATTTAGAAGGATTGGAGATGCATTTTGTAACGGTTCTCCAATACAACCATCCCCAGCCAACCATGAAGGTTCTTTTTCTCAAGCAGGAGGTAAGGGCTACATTCTGTGGAAAACGGGGGACTACAGTCAGTGTAACTTTGAGGTATGGAGATCACAGTTGTAGGCTGAACAAGAAATCACTGCGGGGCGATAATGGCAGTTAGCGTTAATGATAATGCTTTCCTACTTATTGCTAAGTTGTGGCTATGCACATCCCACAAGCAAGCCATTAAGAGACGTAATCATAGTTGTCATAGCCCAAGAACATCAGACTCTCAAAACAACTTATTAACCCCACATAATGATGTGGTTCGCGTAAGAAGCAGGAGGCCAGATTAGACAGTCTCCACAAACCCGGTACTTCTCTCCATGGGTGGAGTGCGCAATGAGATGGGTGACTTTGGAGCTGAAGTCCTTGCGTATGGCGCCGCCCATGTGATGGACCATGTTCACAAGATTCACCTGTTAAGGCAGGATTAAGGAAAAGAAAGCTGCTGGTGATTTCTAGAATTCGGCACCACACGCACCCACAAAAATAAAAAATAAAAATTGTCCCCTTCCATAAAACAAAGTTTAAAGCAGAGGTTCAATTAAGCTTCAGAAGTATTTATTTTTCAGAAAGTGACATCAGGCAGTAGCCCAGAATAAATGTTCGCCATTCCAATCTACTTTGTAAAAGGTAAACATTTTTTATTTTATTACGTTAAAATGATTACACAACAAAAACCTTAAGACCTAGTCAGAGCACACAACCTTCTATCCAACAGTAGACAGCAGAGTCAAAGCATTCCAACAGGAAGGAGGACTCACAACTTCCTCTTTCTTGCGGAAGCCAGTGAAACATAGCGACAGGTGCATCATGGTGGTGGAGTACAGCGGTCGTGATGAGAAGGGAAGGGGCTGAAACACAAAAACCGAGGGCAGAGGCTGAAACATAACCAACCCCGAGTTGCACTTCATTTTAAACGGACTCTCTGCTATGCTAACAGATTCTTAAGGGTTTCATTCCCAAATGGGTTTGGGTTTCTATTGCTGCTGTATTCTCTTACTAGTGACACTTCTAATGTGTAAAACACCTCCGACTGTACCAAAGAATCCCGTTTCTGATCTTATTTTTACATTTCTGTATAAATTAAATGAACCGGCACTCTGCTTCACCATCAGAGATGACAAACATTTTTTTTAAATAAACAAAAATAACTTGGGTGGATTTAGCTTCTGTGTACCTCATACTAATTTCCAGCTCTTTCCATAACCTTACCTCCTCCCTCGCTGCACAGTAAAGGACAACAGGCGGACCCACAATTCGCTTCTCATTCTTGTGCAAATAGTGGAAGTCTGGAGACTCAAAGTCAGTGAGCACAAACACCGTCTCAAACGCAGCATTCTCTCCATCTCCAAATTCCACAACATTGTCTGTCTTCAGGTGGGGCCCATTGATGGTCTGTGAACAGATGTCACCGGAACAGTGTGTCAAAACCTCTTCTTAACACCACAGTCAGCACTAGGCCCAAGCATTACAGAAGCCAGAGTATCAGTGTTAACTGTGTGCATGATGGTTCCCAAGGTGCACGTGAGGAATGTGTTACAGAAGCCAGAGTATCAGTGTTAACTGTGCGCATGAGGGTTCCCAAGGTGCATATGAGGGATGTGTAAACACTGATACTCTGGCTTCTGTAACTGTGCGCATGAGGATTCCCAAGGTGCACGTGAGGAATGCAGGCCGACCTCCCCACCCCACCGACAGCCGTATACCAGGAAGAAGCACACATTACGTCAACTGAAAGGCACAAGCCCAAGTACAAAACCCACCCCAAGAGATAATAAATAGGTCTGAAGTGCTGCAGAAGAAATAATCACTCATTGTTTTGTTAGAAACATACTTTTGATTGTGCGTTTAAAGATAAGCCCCATTACAAAATGCGACTCATTTAAAAAATGCCTTTTAAATACCAATCTGCTTGAATTCCCCATGCAAGTCCTCTTCTAAAATAGATTTAAGAACAGTCAGCCCATAGATTTCTGCTTACCATAATAACAATTGATTTGATCAACTTTTCAGTAGAGTCACTGCCGGGTGCACCATCTTTTATCTTAACGATCGGGACCTCCATTATTCTGATAGTCTGTAAAAACAATGTAAACACACAAAAAAAAAAAAACCCAAATAAAGTTGGAAACTACTTGGTACTTTGGGATTATACACTTTTCAGACGTATTCTCCCGAATTAGGATTTGCGCAGGGCGAATAGATCATTTTAAATATGGCTTCCCGGCTGACCGCTTATCAGTATGAGCCGGCTTCATCCCCAAGGCTCATAGCCCTTTCGTCAACCGGCAATCTCCCTCACTGTGCCTTCTACCTCCTCAGCTACGAACCAACCCCAAAGATTTGCCCTCTGGCCAGATTCTTCTCTAAATTATTTTGTCATTTTCAAATCTAAACAATTCACTTAAAACCAAAAGCTATTGGTGGTGGTCGGGGGGGGGTCCTATATTTAAGGAGAAACTAAGCTGCCACGGTAAGGCACAAAAGTTTACTCCTTCAGGCAGTACAACAGCAATATTCAGTGATAAGGTGCTCTATTCCACAATAAATTAAGTTCAGACCTGTTTGAAATGCAAAAATTAAAAAATCCAAAAATAGAACAAGAGAGACATAGAAAAGACTTAAAGGTAGCTATACATTCTAATGAATCAAACGGTTTCTCTGTAAACCACAGAAGAGATTACACTTGTCAAAAGGCTTGTGTTCAGCCTTGCAAGGTCATTTGCGAACCCATTGACAAATACCAGGGTCAGGGAGAGAAACTCTAAATGCATGGACAGCAACAGCCGATGAATTAACAAATCACCAGCTCCTTTGTGGGGAAAGCAAGGACACATGCCACAAATGAGACGAAATGCCCACCAAAATTCCTCTCCAGTTTCCCAAAATCTTATCTGTCTGTGTGGCATGCATGCGACAGCCCTCACCTCCAGCGCTTTCACAAGATTATCCTTTTTCCTTCCATCCCCAACCAGCACTACTCTGGTTTCAACCCCAGGCAGCACCTCTAGGAGACAACTGGGAATTACTGCAAAGTCAGGTCCAAACAAGGCCAAGAACACAGCTGCTATGCAAATGACATGGTCAACAACGTTGCAAATGTAGATGACACATCATTCCTCAAACATCAATTAAAATATGTAAATATTTACTATTACATACCCACACACTTTTTAAAGTTACCTGCATGGTCCTGTGACGTTACTGCCAGAAAAGAGTGATCTATGGAAGTATCTGACATCCTGGAGTCACAGACAGTCCCCAGAGTTAATACGCTACAGTCAGCCATGGCAATGTACAAGGTTTAGGGCTATAGGCCTGCTGAAGAGATGTGTATGGTGGAATGAAGCGAGAACGGGAAGAAAATAAGAGCAGCGACATTGTACATAATTATTTCACCTCCGTGCTCCTTCAAAAATAGTACTGCGTCGCATCCAAAACAATCCTTCTATATTGATAATACATAACCAATGATTATTTTACTTTTTTAACCGATATCAAATATTTTACGCAGGCATAAAAAAGCAACATAGAGAGAGGAGTTTAGATTTAGAAGGTTCACACCTCTGATCGAAGCATGTATAATGTGCAAACCAATAGGTTGGTGCACGTAGAAGGCAATCGAGTGGTTGTTCCAAAAAGTTCACTATAACGAGAAATAATTGAAATAAATCGCGTCAGCTAAGCAGACCCGGCAGCTAGAGAAAAAAACCTAAAACTTACCAAAAGTCGAAGTGTCCACAAACAATCAAGCAGCTATCAATAGTAACGTTACTAGTAGCTATATTATAACCTAGTTAACTAGACAAATATGTATGTAACCTCGAACGCGTAAAGCATTTGCTTCGAGAAAAATACATAAATAATAAAGGAAACTAAAAACGTCCCAAAACATACGTCTTAATACAAGTTATCTATATTCTACGGTTGACCTGTCAACTCCCAACTATTTCATAAACCCAGCATCTTTCTTTAATAACTTTCAAAATCAAAGCAACCACAAAAGTCGTGCGGTGATTGGAGAAGACTGCAGAGCTTGGCGGAAGTATCGCGATTTTTATGGTCAGACGTCTCAATCATCACTGTACACAATTATGTGTTGACTAAAATGTTACAACATTTTCTCTTGTTTTAATTTTATTTATTTATAAAAAATAAAAAAAACGAATTGGATTTACACAATAAATAATACAAGAGATTTGCTGTTAGGAGTTCCAACGTATGTAACATTTTGTTTTTTTATTTTTGATTTATAGACTTTCTGTTCTACTTTGACCCATTCAACACAATATATGTCTATCAGGTAAATATTGCTGGTCCTGTAACTATGAAGCCAGAGGCTTATGGGTAATTGCCCACAGTATCTTGGGTAAAGTCCTAAACACAGAGGGACCTGGGAACCCTTCAACCTGCAGCCTGTTAGAGAGAGTTTTGAGATTTGTGTGCCTGTTATAGTCTTAATGCTGTGTGCCAACTCCCCAGTCTCTTTCCTGTGGCTTACCGTGTGTTCCGTACCTCAAACCTCATGTTACAATGATGACCTCTGTTTCGCCCCTCACCCATGAATTTCAACGTTTCCCTACTGATTGATTTGTGACAATGCGCGTGAGAGGCCAAATATGTGCTAAACAAAGTGGAGTATCGTATATTCAACAGTCATTTACAAAGAGCAACACTCACCAGCAGGTCTCACAGGAGCTACAAAGCAACGCACGTACAATAGCTCGACACATTTTCATTTTCTTAAAAGGTTGAGCTCCAATCAACCGGAGGGAATATACCTGCTTTCTAATTAGTGACTTGTGTCTGAGCTGCCGAGCGCTGCCACTAATAGGCATGACAATTAGTCACAGCGTGTGCATTCTGTGTGGCATTGGCATCAGCAAAAAGGCAATCAATACACATGCATCCAGTACATGCTTGCAGAATTTGTTACGCTGATTTACGTTAATGAAAAACAATGCGTCAGAGATGAAACTGGTAAAAATACATGTTGTTTATTGTATAAACAATGTGATAAACATTATTATATCTGTTCCAGCTCTTAAAATGCAATACATGGATAGGGTTGGGTGGGCACTGATCAAGCACGTCCTCCTCTTAAAGGTATGAGGGAAGGAAACGGCCTCATACACTGCCAAACTCCAACTGGAAGCCAGACTTATTTGAAATTTGCTCATTCTGGACACCGCTGAAATTTGAGGGTTTTCAGCCAGCAGGGGGTTTCTCCTTGGAACTCAGGGAACGCCTAACGTTTGATGTTAGTGACATGGCTGGAAACAGCAGTGTTTAAAGCGTCCCGGCACAAATGAATAACACAGAAAGAACATATTAATGATATAAAAAGCATATACCTTTGTTTTAATTTAATCTCAGCTAGAGGAAAGGCTAGGTACGTGAAACCCAGCCATCTACTGAGAGAACACATTAATGTGCTTTCTTAATTCTGTGATCTGGACCCCTAGTGTTTGACACCCTGGTATAAAGCATTCAGCCTTTTTTTTTGGTTGTATTTTTTTATGTTTCAACAAAACAGGACAGATTTTTAAAAAATGGGCACATTGGAGACGTTTCTTATTCATTAGATTTCTATTCTAGTATATGTTTCTTAAAATACATGCAAATATAAAAATACACGAAGACAAGGCATCTTCTTTCAATATATCCTACTGTATTTATTTAAAATTTAAAAATGAAGTAATAAAGTGCTTTTTACATTTAAAAAATGTAACCTTTTATATTTTCTAACCATAAGATGGCTTTGACTGGGATTATCATACAAGAAAGAAGTAAAACTTATGTACTCTACTTGAATGTAATACATTTAGTATGCTCGATTCGGACCCCTAGCTGATAAGAGTAGATGGCTCACGAACAGCAGTTGGCACAGTGGTCATGACACGTGATCAAAAGGTTGCAGGCCCATGGAGGGGAAACTGCCACTGTACCCTTCAAAGAGGCACTTAACTGGTAATGATTCTGACGAAACCCGTGTAAGATGCTCCACAGAGCACCTGCTACTCAAATAAATAATGTAATGTGATATTTTACCACGTTTTTCAAGTCTTACAGTCACGTTGGCCGGGTGACCTCCATGTCCGTTTTACAGTGATGGCTGGGATTCCCCCAGAAAAGGGTGTGAAAGTTCCTGGCAGAGATGTTGTGACGTGGCTAATGGTAGGGGACCCGCAGCACACACAATGGGAAGGGAGGCACCTCAGTTTGTGGGGAGGTGGCGACGCCAATGTTGCCAAAATGCTAGCCCATCCCACAACCCTTTGTCCATCCCACACCCCTTTATCCATCCCATACCCCTTTATCCATCCCACATCTCTTTGCTACGGCACTACATCATGGAAAGGTCAGAATGAGAGATGACTTGTGGCCCGTCGCCAAACTGCCTGGCGCGAGAACCACAGGCCAGTCGGAAGAAAGGGTGACACCGGACGTCTGGCAAGCCAGCCTGGTCTCCTTTGCCGATTTCTCTACCTAGTCGTTCTCCTTTTCCTCTGAGTCAGTCAAAGCAGCACTGCACATGTCACTGAAGATGTCTGCAAAGGAAGGAAACGAGAACTTCGGTAAACAGCACACTCAGGTGGAGGACGAGTCTGTGTCCGTTTGCATTGCAGGCAGCAGGCTCGTGCAGAAAGCGGGGGAGACAAATTGTCAACAGCCACAGTACTCACAGGAGCACCGCTACAACTGACTGTCCATAGCAACCAGGGACTGCAAATGCTTCCATCCAAAATCAAACCGCACACAAGGCAGGGGAAGGCAACGGGTCAGCTCTCGCACAAACATTAATGCTGACTGTCCACAACAACCAGGGACTGCAAACGCTTCCATCCAAAATCAAACCGCACACAAGGCAGGGGAAGGCGATGGGTCAGCTGTCTCACAAACATTCATGCCACGGGCAGTTCTCTGGAGAGATTGGCTTTCTACGTCAGCATCGCGGGCGAGAGGGCAGCAAGCGCTGATCCGGTGGAGAGAAGAAACATGCAGAGGTGAGAGTAACCAAGCTCTGCTGTGTCACAATGGGCCAGACAGCACCATACGCCTGACAAAACAGCACTGTTGGAGGAGTTAGTAGGAAATACCAGTGTTACTGTAAATGTGAGCTTCTCCTCCTGTCAGTAGAACCCTGGGAGGAACCAGAACTGTCTCTGGTCTTACTAGGCTCTGGACTAGCCTAAAACATGAAAAACAACACTTACTGTTCATGCCGAAAGCTAAAGGGCCATCAGGGTATGGCGTTTGTGATGTGTGTATTTTGCCAGAGTCAGGGTGGGATGTGTGTACTTTGTCAGAGTCAGGGTGTGGTGTGTGTGATGTGTTTACTTTGTCAGAGTCAGGGTGTGATGTGTGTGATGTGTGTACTTTGTCAGAGTCAGGATGTGATGTGTGTACTTTGTCTGTGAGTCAGTGAACCGCCGTCAGAGAAAAAGTTGAAACCTTTACACTTCTGAGTCTCCTGTGTGTGTGCATGTGTGCGTGTGCGTTTGTGTCTTCATGTGTGCATGTACTCACCGTGTGTGCATGCGTGTAGGTGCGTGTGTGTTTATTGTTTATGATGAAGTACATCAGTATGTGAGGTATGAATACTAAATCTACATCACATATCACTGGAGACAACACAGCGCTAACACTCAACACATATCACTGCAGACCACACACTGCTAACACACAACGCAGGATGTTTTGCAGGACGTCAGTTTCTCTTGCCCGAGTCGGGCTCGGAACAGCAGGCGCCCGTCACACAGCTGCCCGTGTGCCAAAGCGATGTTGACGGGGCACCACGGGAGAGAGCGGCTTCTGGGCTCAGACTACCCTACACGCTGGATCCTCGCCAATGTCAGAACATAACATTTACAGGTGTGCTGCACGCCATTCCGATGAAAACAATCTGCTTCTCCTAATATGCAGCTTCAACAGGTGTGCTGCCTGCCATTCCGATGAAAACAATCTGCTTTTCCTATTACGCAACTTCAACAGGTGCCGAAAAATGTGCTTACTTAGAAATGCTCAACAAGGGCGAAACGTAAATAGACATTTCTGGTATATTCGTGAAAGCAAATTAGCAGTTAGTTAATATGAATAAAATGCTTGACACAAATTTTTTCAATTCCATTCCCTTATATTTCACTCATTCGTATCGACTCTGTATGCACATTAAACACTAGATAACTGATCACTGATCACTGAAACACTCGGCTACTGGATGCAAGAACTCAATTCTAAAATAAGAATAACTGTGGTTATTTTAGTGGTGCTCAGATGAAATATAAATGACATAATGAAATATGAGCATAACAACAATGCTAATTTAATAAGGATATTTTTTCACCCCCAGATTCAATTTTAATCAATGTGTGTCAGCAAAAAAAAACTGCCCTCAAAAACACAGAGCCAGAAGACTTATATTTATGTTTATAACTACTATTAAATATAACTTGTCCATTTTTTGCAGTAGGATTAAATGTATGAAATAATGGATTTTAGGTACAATTATCACACAGAATAATCTTCCGCTTAGCCTTACATGAGTGCAATTTAATCTAGGGCTTACCCATATCCTTTATTATCTCCACCTTAACAACGGCACTGATTAGTGATTAACTATCAAAGTCTGTACAAAGGGCTTCCTTGAGTTAACATGGGTGGTTATTCTAAACTATAACAGTAATAAATGAAAATCTGGGTAGCCACCTGACCCTGTGGTCGCCCTAGAAGTGGGTGATAGGAGGCGTGATCTGTGGGCGTGGCCGCTACTCACCACTGCCTCTTCTCAGCTTCCTCCAGAGACTGCACTGCATCCCCTGCCCTCAGAGACAAATCTCGCTGTGCACAAAACCCGTCTTTCTGTGAGCAAGGAAAGGGGTGCGAGAGCAGGAGGCGGGAGAGGGCATTGTCCCACATTAAAAGAGAAACCCGCCGATCGATCGATCCGTTATGGCGCAAGTCAGATTGAACAGGCTCTCATACACGAGGCACATATAACCGAAGGCGAACTGAGTCACGGGAAAGACCAGACTAAATTCTTCTAAATGTCAAGTTGTCTGTCTGTGTAAGCTGGGATTGGTCGTGCTGGGAAATCATTAAGATTACGTTCCACTTAGAGGTTATTTGGGGGGTTTGGCCAGAAGTGGGTAAAATCATCAGTCAGATTTTATCCGACAAAACTTACATTTTTGCTACTGGTGTCCTCCTCTGCATCAGAGGAGTTTGAGTGCTCATCAGTGCTGGATGGGACGGTCTCAAAGTCTTCAGCGTCCACTGACGGCCGATGTCGAGGGGTCCACCCTAGATGAAAGCAATAGAATAAGGTGTGTTGGTAAAATGACTGAATACTTGCAGAGAACTGTGGAACATTCGCTTTAAACTTTAGCATTTGATGCCAACCCTTATCTTTGTTTATTCATTTGTTTATTCATTGTTTATTCTGCCGTCTCTTGTGAATCCAATACATTTTAGAGCTGTCACTAAACAAATAAATATCCATTAGTGATTGCTGAACACCTCGTCGGTATACAGTTAATAAATCATTATAGTTCTTTGCTTCACTCTAAAAATCTTACTTGGTGTTTCTGTTTGTGGCTAGATAACTGGAAAATGCATCACTGGTTGCTACATTTAAGATTTACATTTAATTTCGGGTTATGTGTTCATATTGCAGGGTTTCTACTACAAAGAAAAAAAAAGAATGAATCTTGAATCAGTGTCAGCATGTCATACGTTAAAAAAAATACATGACAACCTAACTATCTACAAACAGCATCTGACATTCATGTAACAAAGCTATTGTTTATGATGAAGTACATCAGTACGTGAGGTATGAATACTAAATCTACATCACATATCACTGTAGACCACACAACGCTAACACTCAACACATATCTCTGCAGACCACACAATGCTAACACACAACACATATGACTAGACCACACACTGCTAACACATAACACATATCATTACAGACTACATAATACTAACACACAACACATATCACTACAGACCACACAACGCTAACACTCAACATTAATCACTACAGACCACACAACGCTAACACTCAACACTAATCACTACAGACCACACACTGCTGACACTCAACAAATATCACTACAGACCACACACTGCTGACACTCAACAAATATCACTACAGACCACACACTGCTAACACACAATACATATCACTGCAGACCACACACTGCTAATATAAGCATGCATAGAGTGGCCTCTGTCCCAAGCCATACAAGCATACGTGCATACCTTCAAGCCCCAAGGATGTGGGGTCACTCGTTATCTCAATTCTCATGGCTTTTGGGCTACAAAAAACCCGATCTGTGTAGAACGACAAGCATGCAAATATAATTATCAGGTGAAGAAGGAGAAATGAATAACTATGAAAACTCAATTTCTACAGTAATGAAGGAAAGACTACTTTCCCGTATTAACTACAAGGCAATTACAAATTTACCTGGAAAAAACACACAGCAGTAACAGTTCAAGGAGAACACAAAGCATTATTTCTGGCCATTTAAATTCTAATCTACATTCTAACAACAACGTGCCTGTTCAAGTCTTCCATAAATGTCAACCAGATTCCAAATGTCAACTCATCATAATTACAATTCATCATTACCAATGAAGTCCCTTTTATGCTCTGTGTCGTTGGGTTTCCTTTTTGGTGCGGGTCTGCATTTTTAATGTGATTCATTAATTCTGTGAAGTCCCCAAAGGCTCTCTGAGAAGAAGACATTGCTTTTCTTTTTTCTGCTCGCTTTTTGCCACGGCGACTGGTTGCTATGCGCCTGTTGGTAGGTGCTAAAAGTGTGTAACAGCAAAAGGGGCCAGAAACACGGAGAATTAGGTGCCTTATGTGCATCCAATGGTGAAGGAATTTCCAGCAGATGCCTAAAGAGAAGGCCAGTGTGACGTCGGTCTCTCTAAGCCATGGGTCAAAGGTAAAAGACAGGTAAGAGCCCGCACTTGGTAAGCACAAGGAATTAATTAAACACGGGAGGGGGAGGTGATTTAAAACGATGGCGGGCACAAGAGAACGGAGCTTTGAGGATGAATTGATTTTCTTTTCCCATCCTTCCCAGGCGTAGCTGATGTCTGGCCAACATCGGCGCTCTGGCTATATCCATTTCCAAAGAATAACTCCATGTGGGCAGCCCGCGGAGCCGAGCTGCTGATTTGGAGACGGACTCGTTTAGTGTCGAAGTCAGAGAGACAGAGGGGGTACAGGAGGATGAGAAATGGTTGACTTACACAGCTGTGACTGGCTCTCGAGCACAGATGAAAAATCAATGGTGTGTATGCTAACAAGATGAAGTGTATCGACAGCCAACGATCATGTCCAATGCCACTCCAACAGTAATTGTAAACATATCCCATTCTATTCAGCCTTTTAGAGGCTATTTGGAATTATAAATCAACACAGAACAGTAGGGACCAGACTAACGATAAGGTCACACCCAAGAATAGATTACATTGTTTTTAGGTAGAACCAATCCAATGTTCTACCAGCATAAAACCTGTTTTTGTAAAATAAAATATACACAATTAACTATTTTTGGGCAGGTAAAAGGTAAAGTACAAGTGATTTTTTGATTAACTTCAATCATACGATACAGCATTATTATAGGAACACAAAGTAGAGCTAGAGAGTAAAAAATAGGATGTACATAGCTGTCTGTTGAATGGACAGGTACAAGAACAGGGGTAGTGCTAATTGGAATTGAAGCCAACAGCTTACCTTCTCATTGAGACCTTTGCTTGAAATACCCTCAAACATGAAAGCTATTTTTTGTAAAGAACTCAATGCCTGAATTGCCAATCAGATTGGCCGAACACTTTTCCATGACCTTATTACGGGACCCCACAGCGAGAACCTCTGAAACTGGTTCAATGGCGTGCATGCTGACAGATTTAAATGGTCATCGTCTGTGTTTTGCTGTACACATTTTTCCTCCCCAAAGATGCAGAACAATAATTTTTGGCTGCCATAAGATTCAGGAAAAACTCTATATGAATGTATAAAAAGAGTCTTTATTCCTTGTATATGGAATCTGTTCCGATAGTTATTCTTTTTTCCTGGCTTTGACATTTCAAAGGAAAATTCAAAGCCCACAGTCACATCTTAGCCCACAGTACCGCAGTAGGCATGCACCTCAACCAAATGTCCCTAAGTTCTGAGTCTCTGGAGACACTCTGCCTATCCTCATCACATCAGTCCTAATAAGTGATTTTACATTGTGTAAAATCACTTATTAGGACCAACCAAACGTCCCTTAGTTCTGAGTCTGTGTAGACACTCTGCTTTTCCTCATCACATCTGGCTTTCCTCATCATATCTGCCTTTCCTCATCACATCTGCGTTTTGTGTGAAATCTATTATTAGACGCATGGCTTTGGCTCATGAAACCAGGAAGCCAAAATGGCGGGCTTGTGATGGAAGGTGGATTCTCACTGTTGGACAGTAATGTTCAGCTGTTTATTTTCCCTTAAACTCAAAGGGCACATGTAGTGCAGACTTACTCAATATCCACAGCTGGACCATGCTCAAGGATTCAACAGGCATGTCTCTCCTGGGTCTCTGACCTGCGACCCTCTAGTCTTTGCTGTAATGATGTGGCTTATGGTCCCTCCAGAACACGGCTACGTTTCCCTTCCACCACACCTACCAAAGGTTTTTAAAATCCCCATTGTAACTGCCTTAACTTGCACAGTGGTGGTGGAAACCCATGGGAATCTGCTGCTCCACCTGGTTGTACGCCGTCTCTTAGTGTGTGGCAGCCGGGTTTGTTTTGTTCCTTTACCCATTTGTATTTCACTGTTTTTTTTTTTAATTATTCATTGATAACGTTAATCTTTTTCTTTTCATTAAAAAAAGAAAAAAGAAAAACAATATTAAATAAAAATGGAAAAAAAACCATTAACAGTACTAAAATGAAATGCAATGCTTTGGGTTATGAAACTTTATGACGTTTCTGTGTGACGTAACTACTTTCTGAAACAAACCTAATGTTCTCAAACTTAGTGACCTTTTTTAGCTCATAGTATCAGCCAGCTCTTTGACACCCATCTTCTACCACACATGGTTGCCCATAAACCGAGGGGTTGTTTAGTCTGTAGGCAGGAGCATGGACACTTTGGGAGTTGAGGAGAGCATTTCTAATCGTTAGATACTGCTGCATGAGACAGCTGCTATTATCTATTCGCATGTCAAACTTCAGCCCAACAAGGCCACAAGTGCTACCTCTCAAATTAGCTAATCCAAAATGACTCCATTAAACCATTAACGAGTAGGGTAGAATGAAAGCCAACAGCCTACCTTGCATAGAACATTTGCAGATTTTTTTGTAAACTCCTGTTTAGGAGTGGAATTGTGGAACTATCAACGTTGTGTGTCAGAAGTGCAGCTGTCAAACATAGATAAACATAGAATCAATCTATAGCCTTGCAGCCTCTGAACATGCAGCAGGGGAGCCTCTCTCCAGGTGTAAAACTGAACTCCTGACTTCATATTCAGCCGCGACACATGACAAATAAATACATTTTAAAATAAAGATAATCGCATGACTCCCTCAGCAGTGCTATGGGGACCAGGCACCTGTTCTGAGTAGTCGTGGCGATGGCCCACGGCTCCACTGTGTCGCGCTGGGGCTGGGGGCGAGCCTTCGGCTTCCCGTCTCAGGGCTGGAGGAGTAAGACTTCTTCAGGGCGGCCTTGCCCTCGGTTCTGGTAAAAGACAACCGGAGTCAGCCCATGGCTCCACAGCATCCCTTCACACAGGGCACAGCGGAGGGGGAATGGTACCTGGAAAAGGAGGTATTCAGGGGAGAGTGATAAGCGCTGTCAACGGCCCGCTGGTGCAGCTGTCTCGCCTCTGTGTGCAGAACAAAGACAATGTTGAAGCAGGCCGCAGGAAAAGACCAACTTTACACTTGAATGCCAGCTACTCCATAAGATTTGTTCTTGAAAGTGATGGAAAGGCAAAATGTCCACAAGTAAGGAAGAGAAAGAAAAAAAGGCTGTCTGTTTTGAGATGTGACATGTGCTAATTTGCCTGTCTCATGTTTCACACTGATGTCTTAATGTAATTATATCTGTGAAGCAGATGGTCACAACTATGGGTGGCTCAGATGGAACGCTTGAAAAAACAAAACAGAAGTTCTTTATTATCCAGGAGAGTAAATGAGACAGGAACTGAAGGCCAAATGCAATCAAAAAAAAAGGTCTTGACTACAACGATTCTGAGTATGTTTTCTTTGGTTAACTCCCACCCATCCAGCTGGAGCGCTGGTGTCTCTGAGGGCGTAAGCGCTTTCGGGGGCATTGGAGAGTGGTCGAAGGGGCTGAGCTGAGTCAGTGAAGTGAATCGACTGGATCGTCTCTGCGTCCCTGATGTAACAGCTACCCGCCACATCCCAAAGCCACATAATCTGAGTCTGAGAGTAACTCTTGCCCATTACAGGTAAAGAATGCCCCACAAGGTGAGAAACGCTGCTCTGCACAGCCTGGTTTTGAGTATCCCCAGCCAGGGTTTTTTTCCATCTGCTGCTTGGAGCACTTTCCCGACTAGCCTCCCAGTGTTTGTAACAATGCCACGGTGGCTTGGCAAGCACAAAACCCCACTAAGTACTTGCACGTGAAACCGCTCTTCACCTTCCTCCGCTGGGTACTGATGGCAGTTGGATTTGGGTTGAATTTGTGCAGCTTGCCTGCTGAGCACCAGACAGCAGCTCTCCTTCACACACTTCACCCCTGGTGCCAACCCTGTTCCTCTCCTCTGAGCCTGACCGCACCCCTTCGCTACCCTGGACCCTCAGCGATGGGACAGGCTTACACATTTCCAGCAGAGGCACAGTGTCATTGTTCACTGACACAATGGCCAATTCTTCACACTGTGGCCCTCAAAACCATCGCACTCCGCTCACCTGGGACGATGTTTGGCCAACCTCATAGCTGTGGTGGATAAGCCCCATTTTACCGCTAGTGTTACGCTACAACAGCCCGTGTTATGTAATGCGTGGTGTGGAATGCATTCGTGGCAGTTTGCCACTGTGACAGTGCAGACTCTGCCTTTGACCCCTGTGACAGTGGAGAGTCTGTCTTTGGTCACTGTGACTGTGCAGACTCTGCCTTTGGCCACCGTGAAAGTGCAGACTCTGCCTTTGTTCACTGTGACAGTGCAGACTCTCCCTTTGGTCACTGTGACACTGCGGACTCTGCCTTTGATCACTCTGGCTGTGCAGACTCTGCCTTTGTTCCCTGCGACTGTGCAGACTCTGCCTTTGGCCACTTTGACAGTGCAGACTGTGCCTTTGTGTTACCGTTGGCTGCTCCTCATTTCTACTTACTGTCCCTTGCCAAAACAGCCCCGTTTGTGGTTCTGGATGAGAGTGTCTTCTTCATGAGTAAATGTAAATGAGAATGTAATCCGGGCTAGAGTACCCACCGTACTCTAGCCGTGGCTATTTCATAGTAAATTTCCATTGGTCGTGGATAATTCAAAACAAATTTCCATTGGTCGTGGCTGATTTGGTGGGATCCATGATAGCGATAGTACAGCAACATGCTGGTGGGTAGCCACAACAATACAGCCTCCACAGTGTCTCATAGGTAAAAGCTCAGCAACAATATCTCTAAAACGTCTTTAAACGTGGACTCTAGACACACATGAAGGGACATTGTGCTTCTGAGTGAGGCAGTGGAAAGCAATATGGCTGGAGCAGAAAGCGGAAGGGCTCAGTACAAGCAAAAGAAAGGGAAGCGTCTGAAGACAGGTATTTTCATGTTAATGAACACAGAAATGGTGAAGCTTTCCTTTTAGTGTCCCAGTATAGTATCGCTGAGTTTGACAGTTTCTTTGATTTAAACTTCAATGCTATATAGTAATCATCCTGAGGTTCAGCAGGGTACGGAAATAAAGGGCATAAGAGCCCTACACTGCACCAATGGTCTGCTTTTACCAGACAAAGTGTTGAAATGTAAGGCAAGTCACACGTCTGAAATAATGATATGTTTCCCCAGTGTATCCCATGCCTGTTAATTGTCTCCTACAACTCTTACTAGACTGAATTTGTCAACACATGGTGTAGCCTTCTCAATCCAACTTCCCTCTGCATGACTGTATTCCTCACATCTCTGTAGCCACTGCAGTTAAATTATTGGTACTAACTATGAAAATTACACTGTGCAACTAATTAGACTGCAGAAGAGACTAATCATGAGATCTACTTATAGCCCGCCTCTTAATCATTTCACAGACGCGAAACACTGCTCACACACACACACACACACACACACACACACACACACACACATACAAAGGGACTAAATGAAGAGAGGTTTGATTGATGACACGATGGAAATTTCTAACCATAAACAGGCTGTAAAACGGAAGGGGGGGAACAGTCCTTACCAAGGACTCTGAATACAGAAGAAAAAGCCTGTACTAAGACTGAGAGAGATTGAGTACCAAAAGTATCCTGGCAGGTGCTGTCATTAGCACCAAGAATTTTAAAATATTTTCAAAGGACAGGAAGTGGAGTCACTGAGGAAAACGTGGGAATTCAAATGTCAGTTAATGACTCATTTCCAATGGACCTGCGTTGTTATCAGTGAGAGGGAAGAAAGCAATCACTGCAGATCACTGCTTGCTTCTGAGAAACAGGTAATATTAGCGGTGTCTCGCAATACTTCGAAAGGGTATTCCATCACAAAAGACGAATGCCGAACCAGGGGGAAATTCAAAGAAATCACAGGAAGATTTTGTGCCATGAACTGAGTGAATTGTACAAGGGATGAAACCACAGGTTTTTCCCTAAAAGGGTGGTGGAGAAGCTCTTATCTGTAAAGGGCTTAATAGGAGCAGCTGCCGTGGCGATGAAAGTCTGGAGGGGCTGAGGCCAGAGATAAACCCCCAGCTCGTGGGAGGCTACAGCCAGGGCAGGCGCCTACCTCTGCAGGCCTCCAGCTGCTCCGTGAGCACCTTCCTCATCTCCGACACCCACGTGTTCTTCACATCCGTGGAAGGGGCCTGGAATGCAAATACGCTCGCATGAGCAGCTTCGTGGAGCCATTCTCAAGACAACACTGCCGCACAGTGGTCAAATGCGGGATTTCACACATGACAATCAGGAAAACAGCTGGTGTACACAATAAAACATGATAAATTAATTCATAATGAGTCTAATATTGTGTAAACATATGCCAGTTCAACACGGGAATTCTATTTCTCATCTTTCGTTGTACATGGTTTTCCTACCCTACAAAATGCTTCTGGATCTCAAGAGTCACTTTCTATGTTTGACCACTGTGTGGCAGTGTTGTCTTGAGAAGAGGAAAGTGTTCATTAGCTGCACTCAGAGGGAGAGCTGCTTTCTTACATCAGGGGCATTGTTAATAATTTCCAGCTATAAATAGTGTCGACTGAGGACCAAAAAGACCAACTACAATTCAAAGTACTGTAGAGACTTTTACTACAGTGGCTCTTCAAGGTAGTATACACAGTGATACCTGTATGATATAGACTTCCTCTCTTCCATTGTACCACACCTCAAACTTCCTGCTGTCACCTTTCACATTTTCTGTGATTCCAATGGCACTCATCTGAAATAGGAAAACACAGATACACATAGTTTTCCTAACTGTAATAATTAGGATTTTTTCTTTAAAATGAAACGTTTTTTGTTTTTTTAAAGAAAAAAGCTCCAGTCTTATCCCGCCGGTTTTGACCCCTCCAGTTGTATGGGAGCACTATTTGTGCAATGCTGCCTCACTGGTGCGCCTTACACCCTGTCACAACAATGCAGTGCATGAGGGTGGACACAGCTCTCCCCTTCCCCTTTTTAACATGCTCCTCAAACAAACGAAAGCAAATTCCAGGCCCAGTGTGGCCTCAGGAGTGACAGAGAAATCAGGGGCGGAGAGACAGAAAGACGGCAAGGCAGAGAGACGGCGAGGCAGAGAGACTGAGAGAAAAAGAGATGAAGAGGCAGAGAAATGGCGAGGTAGAGAGATGGAGAGGCAGAAAGACGGCAAGGCAGAGAGACGGTGAGGCAGAGAGACGGCAAGGCAGAGAGATGGAGAGGCAGAAAAACGGCAAGGCAGAGAGATGGCAAGGCAGAGAGACGGCGAGAGAGAGACAGAGAGGCAGAGAGATGGCGAGCCAGAGAGACAGAGGCAGAGAGACGAAGAGGCAGAAAGGCTGAGAGGCAGAGAGACAGCGAGGCAGAGAGACGGAGAGGCAGAGAGACGGAGAGGCAGAGAGACTGAGAGGCAGAGAGACGGCGAGACAGAGAGACTGAGAGACAGAGAGAGCCCCCCAGGGCAGAAAGAGCCCCACACAGACTCACTGTACCTCCAGTGAGTGCTTGAAGCTATAGGATGGGGTCTTCTCGTGGCTGTCCGAGCCCTCCTCACGCCGCTTGCAGAACAGTAGCATCCGGCTGTAGAGAAAGAGGTGCCGCTGCATGGGCTTGAAGCGCGCCAGGTCCTTCACCTTGGCATGGCCCTTCTTGTGGTCTGTCCACACGCTGAAGGAGCCCTGCATTAGCAGCTTTCCCAGCTCGCTCAGATTCCCCTGGAGGAAGGGGCAACACGCTGGTGAGGTTCTCCCGCCGGCCCACTCAGTCAGGGCAGGCTCTTATTGACTTTGCAGGGGTAGAATAACCATCAAAGTCCCCACACACACACACACTGACACACACATAGACACACACGTACTAACACATACGTACAGACACACACACACTTACACAGGCATAGACGCACACGAACAGACACGCGCACTAGCACACATTAACACACGCGCTAACACACACACTAACACGCGCGCACAAACATACACGCACACACACATGCACACTCAAACATGCGCACACACACACACACACACACACACACACCAGCCTCTGAAATGCATGCTGACAGCAGTGTTGCACTGGGCGCACACCTCAAACCCGGTGATGGAGATCTGGTGCATGGAGTCGTTGACAGACTTGATGATGTGGAGCACCGTGGACAGGGCCTCCTCCAGCTGAGCAGCCCCCTCTGAGCTCTTACTGCACTTCAGCATTTCCTGCAGAGGCCACAGAGAGGAATAAGTTCACCCACATACCCAGCCAGCACACAGCCTTGCTGCTTTTCCTCACAGCCGTCTTCCCTAAATGGCTCAGGCTGCATGTTACGTGATGTCAGGACAATGTGGTTTCTCTACTACGCACATGGTGTGACTTCCATCCAACAATAACTGAAACCATGCAGGTTTCATTCGGAATTTATCACCACCTTACAGAAGCTCTCTTACACTGAAGTGAGACAGCTCAGTTCCTTCAGATGCCCAGACACCCTGGCTTGAGCTAACGAATGGAATCGCAGGCTCACATGCATGTATAAAATGACCTAAACCTTTCCAGTTGAATACGATATTACAAGTAAAAACAGATTTGTGCTTACACTGCCTTGGACAGTTTGTGTCATCCCTATAAGCACATGTTCATTTAAAATAGAATGTTAATTTAAGTGATTCTAGATTCTAGAATTGCAGGAAGGGGGTTTACAGATTTTTTTGGTTGTGCAGAAAAGGGTTTATACACAATTTTATCCATGCAGAAAAGGGTTTACACACTGTTTTAGTTGTGCTGAAAGGGGTTTACACACTGTTTTTGTCATTTAGAAAAGGGATTTACACATTGCTTTAGTCATGCAGAAAAGGGTTTATACGCTGTTTTAGTCGTGCAGAGAAGGGTTGAAGAGGTTGAAGAGTACTAGGGTTCTAACTACAAAAAATTCCATTGAAACGAATGTTCAATTAAAGAGCTCAGAGGGGACTGATCAATAGAACGCGCACAAAGTTATTAATGTTAATGTGAACTGAGGCGAATTCCCGCCACATATTCTTAAGAATAGATTCTACGGAGATTATGAAATTGATGATGCAGAACTATAGTGTTTGAATGGAACGTTTCCTCCCTACTGGTGCCATCGGGTCCTATACAGAACCGTGAGAGGGCTGGGAAAAAGTTACCTTTAAATAAGGCAATTAAACAGGAATATAAACTAAACTACTGTAGCTAGCAAAACTGACCTGCAGATTCTGAAACTGCGTAGTAGTATCTGCTGGATTTGCTGAAACAAATTTAATTTTTAATTTTTTATGTCTGCCCTAACAATAGTGGGGGAATTAAGGGTTGCTTATAGTCTTGATTATTATTTTGTTTCATTTAAAATATGAATTTGTCTTTGTTTTCTTAATCGCAGAAATGCAGTCAGGCCAGAACATTAAGGACATTACAAGCACATCTCTCATTTTGGTCACATTTCTGAGTTTTATACAATGGAGGAGGAATATTCAGTTTTTTTGTTGTTTTTTTTCTGAGCGATGTGCCCATTGACAGTATGCCAGTATGAACTTTTCATGCTAACTGAAATCGAAACTTGTATCAATACCAAATGCTCAAAGACAGGTTTAAAGACAGCTGTTCTGCTAAAAGGCCAAAATTAGCTCGGCTAATATAACCTAACATGTCAATGTGACACGTCTTTCGTTCTCCTCTTTCCTTCTAGACATTTTTCCTCTTTAGTTTGGTATGTGGGGGTCATTTTCATTTCGCTAAAAACTGTTGTCTGCTTGCACCTTGTGCACTAATATTTATAACTGCTTTTGGAAAACATGGCTCTTCTTCTCCTTGCGCTCATCACAAGTTTGCATTTCATTTTCTGGGTAGGCTTGTATCTATTGACATATCAAACAATCCTTTAACTAATCATACAATTTTAGTTTATTCAGAATGGGCCACACATTTTTCAGCAACATCTCATGGAAAACCGCTTTTAGATGTACACATTTTAACAACCTAGTTTGTAAAACTATTTTGAAGAACTTGTGACTATCATCGTAAAGTTTGATTTTAAAGTAGGGTGGACCAAAAAAAAAAAATTTCAGGAAATCCAGCGGATCAGTCAGTCTGAAGTTTCAGAATCTGCAGTGGGTTTTGCGCTAGCTACTGTAGTTTACACTAGATGACAAGTGAATTCGTTTTAAGCTAGCTGTTCGCAGATCATTGTTATTAATCAAAGAAAAGAGGGAGAGGCTATTTTTTCTCGATGCCACTGGGTGAGTTAGAACACTGCTGCTCAGAACACACTCTGTGAACGTTCCATTTAATTTGTTTGCTATTGCCTCGGGCTAGAATTCCAACAATTCCGGAGTTATTTGGCAGTTTGTTGGCTGAGCCCAAAATTGATAGTGTTCTATTGTCCAGCCAAATACTAGCCAGGCCTTTCCATCACTTCCTGCACATTCACAACACACTTCTGAAACATTCCGTTTCTGCCTAAATTCACTTTTTTTTTTGCAAAAACAAAAAATCATATATTGGCATAAGTTATGATAGATGATGTCCACGATCCTCACCGTTTCATAACAGGAGATGTATATTTTACAAATTTTAGTAAGAGTATCCATGAGTAGGAGGACTGACACTAATTTAAAAGCATGAAAATCTGTATAATATCTGGTTATGGCAAGGATTGTGGGCGTCAGCTGGCAGAAATTATACCACTTTCTGATTGCTGAGTTCACCAAAACTTATACTAGATACCAAACTGGTCTCACACAAAAGGGAATTATAGACATTTAATGAAACCCATTTCCTTTTGTGTGCATGCATGTGTGTAAACAAGGAGGCGTCAGCCTGATACCTTCAGCATCAGCTGGTACTTAGTGATCCTCTGCACAGGCTTCAGTAAGTACGCATCCAGGGAGAGCTTGTGGTCCAGCTTCTTCTGGCATTCCTGCAACACCAACGTCAAGGGCGCAGTCAAAACCAAATCTACACTCATCCCACCAGTCCCGTCATCCGCGTATGTCACATGACATCCTCCACTCCGACCCGGTTCGAGACTTTCATCTTCGTCAGGGCCTTGAAATAACTCAGCAGCTCATCGGGACTCTGCCCCGACCGATTAACTTTAGTGAAATTTTCCATGCAATCTTTAACCCCGCAACGCATTCATTTATGACAAGGTGTGCATAGATGATGCAATAATGCCTTCTTTTTTCAGAAAGCGGAAAACGAGCTCGGAAGCTAATGAGGTCTGTGCTGGTGTTTGTTATTTATCCACTGGGATATACTCAACAAGCAGTGCGACTGCAAGTGTTTCATCGTTTCCTCCAGTTCTGGTGTAGTCTCTCAAAGTCCTCCAATATACTCAATATTGCCCCTTAAAAACAGTCCTGAATGTTTTTAAAATTATTATTATTGCCTTTATACACATAAATTATTATTATTATCATTGTTTAACTGCTTGCTTTTATATACATATTATTATTATTATTATTATTATTATTATTGTCTAAACTATTGTCTAAATTATAATTTTTTAACTGCTTTTTTAGACACATTATTATCATCATTGTTTAACCGCATGCCTTTATCGCACACATTATTATTATTATCATTGATTACCTATCATTGTAGAAATAACCTAGTATACACATTACACCATGTATTACACCATGTACACATCACCCCCCCCTTTCATTGGGAAAACTATCAATGGTAGGTTTTAGTGATGGGAAGTGCGCAGCAATCTTCACAATCGAGTGCATTCGTGAAATGTCAGCGTTTTCCCCCTGATGGCTAGTGTTCAGTGTATTTAGTTGCCCCGTGATGTCAACTAAAAAGCCAAGGTCTGCTAACCATGCAGGATCGGTGAGTTCGTTTTGTAGTGTCGTTTTACATTAAATTATTTATTTACTGCCACCGCTTCTTGGCAAATTAAGCAAACACATTTACCTATATGTTTTGTTAAAAAAATCTAATCACAGAGCCACCTGTTTTGGAACCGACGACATTCACTTTCCACCTTTCTCTTCTGTTTTTTTACAGCCGCCATTCTGTGACTAACAAACTAAACTGGAAAAAAAAAGTTTTACCAATAACTGGTGTGTGGGGGAAGGAGGAAGTAGAAAGTTTTAAGGGGAAATACTTTTTTTGTCTTTGTTTTGTTTTTGTTTGGTTTTTTTGTCTGTTAATTCA
The DNA here is from genome assembly GCA_025775065.1 of Hiodon alosoides. Lineage (NCBI taxonomy): Eukaryota > Metazoa > Chordata > Actinopteri > Hiodontiformes > Hiodontidae > Hiodon > Hiodon alosoides. Next base: position 55,015 of record JAOYSI010071000.1, read on the forward strand.
TATTACACCTTCTATTAATCAGTCACTTGGTATCGCCCAATGATTTTTAGGATAGTGCCGTTTTTAATTATAACAAGTAATTGCTCTGCGGGCCTGATGAAGAAGGCTTGTGGGCCGTAGTTTGGACAGCCCTGGTGTATGTGGTCTGTGGTCAGCGGTCACCTGGAAGAAAGCACTGTCTCCGCATTGTCGCCACAGGGCCTCGGAGCGCGGCTTGTTCTGACAATACTTTTCATAGATCTGTAGCTCCTCTTTCTGAAAAACACCACACACAGAGTGTCTGTACCAAGAGCATACTCCACACACCGATTGAATGCATCTTAGTTTTTACCCAAAAAAACTAAACAAAAAAAAAACTGTGCAATGCACTTACACTTTTCAAAAAACACGTCCCCACTAATTCTGGGTTTTCCATACAATTTTCAAGTTCTTTCCGAAACGTCCTAGTAACACAAAGGTCAGGGAGACAAAACAGAATGAAGATCCATCGTCACATTCAGGACTGAAAACAGTTGAAAATAAACAACAAACAATGGTTTGCAGAGAAGTAACAGGAGCCGAAAAACATACTGGCCGAAAGGCCACAGGGAGTGAGAATATAAGCATGTTTACAACTCACGACTCCTGGCACACAAAAAGAGGGGTACTGGTGATGAGCCGGGTGGGTAATTACAGTGCTTTGTGATGCTTTAGTTGTGAAGGAAAGCTCTTCCCAGGTTTGTCGGGCAGATATATGAGCCAAGGTCCACCTGGGGTTTCCCACATTCTCGAGAAGCTTCATTGGAAGTAAATGTGACCTACTTAGTCTCTTTGCTCTCCATGGCCTATTTACATTTTGCCCTTTGTATGTGTGTGTGTGCCATCAACCCAGGTTTCTCCAACCCATTCAACTCCCAGTGTGTTTAAAACACACTGATGACCACATAGCCCCAGACCGGGGGACCAATGACCCAATTTGGTGGAGGGGCACCTGACTCACCGGCCACCTGCAGTCCCCCAGCTAGTTATAGGGGTCGCTGTTGGCTAGAAGCCGAGATTTTTTACACTGAAAGCAGGAGACTAACTAACATCTGCCACCTCTACAACTGGGAAACAGCATTCCTCTGCAATGATCAATGGTGCACCTGGTTACAATGAGAAGACAGGCTTTCCAAAACTGAAACAAAATGAATGCACGCAAACATCCTCCTTCACTATTGGTAACTTATTGCTCAGCAGAAACCAGCCTTCATTATGAAATTTAATGAACCAGTAGTTTCGATCGAGTTGTTAAGTAGGTCAGCTTTCAACGTTTTTAAGCCCTTAGGAAATAAACCAAACTGATTCCTGCTCAGAATGCTGAATTCTAACTCGGGGAACTGTGAGACATTGTGGAACACTGACCCTAGAGACACCTTATTAATCACTATAACGTTTTTGCTGGCAGCTGGGTCCCTATTTGTAGTGGCATAAGACGACTCGAATACCGGAGTTTTAAACATGGCTTTATTCGTAAAAGAATTGAATATTGTATTTGAATAATTACGTGTATTTTTTTTGTATTGTAAGTTGGTCATTACTATATGGAAAGCAATTTTATTTACATGAATATCCTCAGCATACTCTGCATACTATTTTTTGAAAGCTGTAGAGATATATATATATATATATATATATATATATACATACAAATACTTCGCATTTTAGCTGATCATGGTCTATAATCAGGGACACCGCTAAGAATTTTGGGCTCCATGAAGAGACTGCAATTTTTCGAGGGGGGGGGGGGGGGGGGGGGGGGGGGGGGGGGGGGGGGGGGGGGGGGGGGGGGGGGGGGG